>JAQFXU010000692.1:0-43642 GCA_034693705.1 Spatulosminthurus flaviceps | reverse complement strand
GTGATCGAAAGCTCGGCAATTAATAAATGTGATTCATGTCATTCCACGTATTCCAATTATTTCAAAAATGGTAGATACAATGGATTTAATTTTTAGTAGTAATTAAGGACATCTAATGTATAAATTCTTGCTCATTGGGTTGTATCAAGTGCAAATAAATCAATTTTTTTTTCAAATGACATTCAACAATATGGATAAAATAATTAAAAACCGTTTATTTACCACTGCTAACCCAGATCTACCTTCTTTTATGTTCTATTTCAATTCTAAACTTGACATTTCAGTCGCAAAATGGAATAAGTCCACAAATTTTGAAACTTCGTAGTCTTATAACACGATGTGGGGTAAAGTAGGATTTCCAAAAATGTGTCCATCATTGGAAATTACATGGAAGTATTTTTTCCAATCAGTACATGGTGAGTACCGACGTCATGAAAGAAATGACAGTTTTTTGCGGTTCCTGTAAAATTTACAAAAGTGGACTTATTCCAGTTTGATTCTAAAGTCCTCATATGTTGGTCTTCCGTTATTTTAGCGAGAACGAAAAGGTCTGTATAATATTTGATGGAAAGTCAAGTAAACATTGTTGGGGAAATTTTCATATATTTTGGCCAGCTCATAATTTGTTTGATTCGCACAAAACTTTATATTGCTACAAAATATTACGAAAATGTGTATTTTGCATTATTTGCGTAGGAAATGACACTTCCAAAAAATTTCCGGCTTGCGAGACAACTCCGAAGCCCGTTCTAATTTCCCATGTATATTCATATTCTTTGTTGCTACAATTTATGTAACTTCATTCGTTGAATCGATTGTCTTTACATGCACATTTACATTCCGATGCTACTAAATTATTTATTACCGAAGCCAATTAAAAGGGTCATCAATGAAATTACCATCAACAACTAAGCAATCGAAACGGTGATAAATCATATAAACCTCATCGTTTTAATTGATTGTAACCAACAGCCAAAACGAAAAAATATGGAACCGTCCTGCAGTCTCTATGCAACTGAGTAAATTGAGAAAGGAGAAACGTACATTTTTCCCCTTGTGTTTTACCTAAAAATGTTAATTCAGGGTGAAAGTGCTTAATTCATTGAATAAATGATTATTTCGACTCCATTGGTACCGTCCATTACTAACAATTAAATACTACATGTATAGTTAGTACATTGTTTTTACGTGTTTAGGAATGTAGAAATTCTAGAAAAGTTCCTGCACCTCCAAATGTTGTATAAGTTCACGAAACACACGGAAGATGGCCTCACACGAATCCAAAAGCAATAGGCGTAATTTTAAAATGTGATCCGTGGGGAATGTCGGAATTTCCTCTAGAAGAGTAAATACAAACTTGTAAGATGCAAAAAAATATTTCCTTGTTATAAAGCAAAATAAGGTGTGAGTCTACTTTCTGTTTTTAGTTCACAAATTAATACCTTCCCAGAATTCCATGGATCTTCTGTTAATATTTACCAACCCATTGAATAGTTTTTACTGCTGATAATTATTGTGTTGTAAATTGTAAGTGATGTTAAACAACCATAGCCCTGTTCCAACTTTACAAATTACTTAAATTGTACTCATTTTCATTCTCAGCTACATTTATTTCGGGACTACTATCTTAAAAAAATTAAACTATAGGTTCTAAAAACTAAGACTAAAAAAGGGATGGATTAAAATGCAATGAATATTTGAGTCTCAAGTTCCGCCACGTAAGAATGAGGACATTCCCTTTAGGAGTGATGTTTAGCGTTATTATTAGCCCATGCTACAGATATAGGAAATTCCCTCAATGGGTTTGATCATATATGTATATTGCAATATGAAGTGTCTCATTCAAAGTGGTCGATATTTTATTGATTCACTGCCTTGTTGGTATCTCCGTCTGACCAAGAAATTAGTATCTGTATATCTATTTCACAGCAATATACACACCCATGTAGTATTTTCCTGTCATGTATATGCAGACCTTCCCTTACACTTAATTACAGCTTTCTTTTTACCCACAATCGGTAATTAACCTAGCGGGTATAATTACATGACGTGATGCCTTCTACCATTTCAATGCGTCTAACGATACGGTTGTTGGAAAGGGTAGGGCATAAAAAACGCTTTAGTCTCAAGATGAAGACGTCACAAATGACTTTCATGACCATATATACTTTCCAATATAACGACTAAAATGGAAATGCTCCGCCAAGCAGATGCTTCCATAGTACTAAATTCCATAAATTTTTAATTGCTTTTAGTCGCCAATATTTTTACAAGAATTTCTATACACTCTACGTTGCGTATATACATATAAACAAAGATACGAACTTTCAAAATAACTCAGGGATACAAGTTCTATAAATGCGTCCAATCAATCCCATCCCTCCCCCCAGTGGTATTGACCGTGACCATTACTGACCTAGAAAAAATTAAAACTGAACGAATTGGAATTGTCGGGATAACATAAACACATTGGAAAGGGTGAGCTCAAAGTAAATATATGTATCTTAAATTAAGATTATCCACGTATAACATTGAAACTTCACAGAGGAGCCCAGGAACCCATAGGAACTTCCTATTCTGCATGAAAAAGCTGATGAAGAAAGTTGAGTGCTAAAGTTTTATTGAATTAAGGGAGGTGTAAAAAAATCAAGATTTCCTTTGTTATTGTTCTAACAATAAATGAGAATGAAATGAAAATAAAAGGATTCCAGACTACGGTGGATGTAATATTCTTTTGTATATTTAATAGAGACAAATTTTGGAAAGGATATCTGCAGGGGGAAAAATGAAGAAAGTAGATCGAATGTCAATATTGCAGCAAAAGTGAGAGAAAGCTGGAACTATGTGGAGAGCAGCTGCACAAATGCTACTGCCAGGCTTAACGTTCCTCCTTGTATAACTGCGTATCTCCACGTATGTGGAGCGTATACATTGTGAAGTAACGCACTATACATTGCATACATTTCCAAGAGCTTCCTTTACCTACTTCACAAATACATGTAGATATGTATTCCAAGAGCCAAAATAACTTCCACTCTGCCACTTCTTGACCTAAAGTATTCTTCCGTTGCGCAACCTCTACTCCCATAGGCTCCCCGTCACATGCAGACTTGCTAAATCAATTATATGGGGCGAGCAACAGCCTAATTATCCTATGTACCCACGAGGGTCCTCTATATTAGTGACGATGCTCAATGCACTTTTACTTATTGTTACGAACTTCCTCACACTCCTTGGACCATAGCATCATTAGATTTTTTGAGTGTCTCTTCCATCAACCTACAACATGTCCTTGTAAGGAAATTGTATATACTTTCACGACAAATGACAATAGTGGCTGCTTTAAAAGATGTAATAATTTCAATAAATTGTAGCATCAAAGTTCAAGGCCTTTTACGAAGAGATGTTTCGCATTCTAGGAGGCTCTGGCTTTACCTTGGCTAAAGTAAAGCGTAACGCTTCCCAAAATGTCATTCTGCATTTAAATGGACTTTGCTAGGGACTACCTCTCCCATGTTTTTCAAGTCCCCATTCCTAGAACGATGTTTTTCCTGCTCATTCCAAAAAAGCCTAATTAGCACTTACTTCAATGTGACAATTGCATCTTAAAATATCATCGAACCGATCTTCTGTTTTAAGCCAATCTTCTTTTCCCCTAATTTTTGCTCCATCTTGCCCGATGATGAAATCTTTATTGAAAAATACTTACCAAGTTAACGTATATGATTAACCATGTCTCTCCAACAAATTTACTTGTTATTTTTTGAGTACATTGAAAGGATAATTCTTATGATTGTAAACACGAGGAGCAATCAAGGGGGAGTAGAACTTTGAAGGTTAGATTTATTGACTCATCAGCCCGCACTGTTGGGACTGCAGTGAATAACAAATGAGGTTAAAAGGCTTTCCCTCAATTCCTCAAACAAACAATATAAATCCCAGAGTCAAAATTTGAATTGGTGATTGAGAAGGTCATTCATTTCAACCATCCCCGTACATACTAAAATATAAAAGCTTTATATCCGCACTTTGCTGCATTATCTGATTGAAATTCACTGGATTTTCAATATTGATGTAGGACGTCACCCCAGGGATCCACACGTTTCTCCTCCAAGTCCAGCCAAACTTTATCCATAGTCACTCCGCAGGGATAAAGCTGACAAAGCTACGTCATAGTTATAGAAATTATAAAAATATATATATTTCACATATGGACAAAGGCCTGTGTGTAGTATCGGCGTATCGCAGCGTACACGTATGTAGTATATGCACACATGAATACAGAATAGTTTGTAAGAGGATGCAATGCAGTGTAAATGGAACAGACTCCGTGGAATGTATCAACAATATAATATTATTTTATTATTTTTAGTAACGTGTTAACACAATCGAGCTTCCGCTATGTATTAATGGCGAACGCTGTAATATAGTAATACATTCATATAGAATAGTGCTATTACTATATTAATTCTCTAAGAATTTAGTTACACTAATTATCATCAGTTGTTGTATACTAACAATTATAAGCTAAAGCATATTGTTTTTTTCTTCGTCGTAACTACCTCAAATGGAATGTGTTGGAAGTCATGGATTCATTGCTATTATAATTCGTAGTGTTTACTGAATTTTTATCTAGTCTCCTGAGTCATTAAATTAGATAATACATATTGGTAGATACTTGCATCGTGTGTATGTCGGATATTACCATCAAAACTGTATCCTTTTATAAACCATATGTCTATAGAGATAGTATTTTATTTTATTTTATGTATATATATGTATTTATTTATATATACAACATTTTCCTACCATATATCCGTTTTTTTCAACCTACCCACATATCCTACAGCTATACTATATATATAGATTATAGATTTACCATGCATTATATGGCGCCCCTACCATTCGTAGTAGTAGTATTTACGTACATATGTACTTGACTATATACATATGATGTTTCAATTACCATAAGCATGTAATAATTATGATAAATATCACCGGATAAATTACTAAGACTCCGTCAAAACTTTTCCCCAGCATAGAATGATCCATTTAACCCTTGCCTTATAATGGCTAAAATATATCCCAAGTCTAAAACCTTCACCCACAATTTCTATTTTGATGATTAGAATCCATAGTAGACTTGGTTATATTTTAATTTATATATGAGAATGTTGTGTATAGATATTTGAGAGAGAGAGAGAAATACTACACTACTGTTGAAATACCTCCGAGGGAGTTTTAGTAATTTAGCCAGTGATACTAGTCCAGCCTGGCCTCACAGCTCACACATACATATGAATATGTAATTACAGAAGAGAGGAGCGGATATAGCAATAATTAATTTTTACACAAGCAAAAAACTGAAGAACAGGTTATGTTACATTGGTATAACATGTATAGAAATACATATGCTGAGACTACGACTTCTCACATAGTTGACCACATGGTCGCTGCCTTCTACACATACACTCAGGCACACACACATGAATTTTCTCTCCCTACACCAAAACCACTGACACACCGATGCCCTTTGTTAGAAATTTAGGGAGAAAGGGTTAATCAACATCATGAATTATTATACCTCATAATCAAAAATCAATTGTTTCGGCTAACACATACAATTTTACTCCTACAGCACATAACACACCGACACACGTACACACACACACACTCATGCCACAAAATCCCAATTCCACCTGCTTGTCAGGCCACTTGCGATCCAACAGTGTACATTTTACATGTATAGATATACTGAAGAATCTTGCAATTTTAATATGCACATTATCTAATAAACCCATATGTAATCAATGTAATCATGTGTTATTACTATAGGAGGAAAACTCTACGAGATTCTATAGATACATTTTACTCTACATGAGCAGGAGCGTCTGTGAAAACATGTTTGTTTAACTCAAGCTGGTTAATAAAGTATAAGGGAAAGGTCCTCACCTATTCTTACTACAGCTGGCTTACAACTTCCAGAAAGCTTATACCTGAGCATTTTCTCCGACGAACCAAATCCACAGGAAAGTACTATTGGAAGTTTTCCAATACAATAATTGGGAGAGGAAAAATCAATTAGAATTTTGTATATAATGAATCCATAACACTCATAAGTAATCAATTTCCATGTGGTTAAATGTATTTTTCAGTAATTAAACATTAAGAAGAAGTCATGGTTAATCTTGAGTAACATATTGACATTTATATCTCTTTTCTATATTTTTATAAATAATTATTATTGCTGCCAAGACTTTTTTTTTCATATCACCACAAATTCATGACATTCAGAATAATTTTTTTAATGACTATATACTCGTTGTATGGTGAAACGGACTTCACTTTTGCAAGTAATGAAGACAAATGTTGTGGAAAATATTCACAAGGATTAGAGGAGACAAAACTTTCGTTGCGTTTCTCTATACATAGTATGTAGTAACAATAATATATGGAACCTTCATACAAGTGCATATGTATTCATCTATACATAGACTTGATTTAATGAAAAAATTTTTTTTTCGTTTGGTTCACTCCAACTCACTTTTATAAAGTGTATGTTTGTAGCTACTACGTATGAAAGTATATTACATCAAGTATTTATATAATAGTAGTAAGTGGCTGTGTTTTTCATGTACTAAAAATAACATTGCAGTTTACTAAAAAAGCGAGCTATGTACAAATGCATGCCACTGACGTCAAGGATACTGTAAATCTATATGTAATTTTTATTTAATTGTTTATATATAGATATATATATATATATAAAGTGTGTGTACAAGTGCAAATGCGACCGCCATGCGGATGTCGATTAATTTTTTTATTATTTATAATAAGTATACAAAAGTTATCCCTGAATTTTTCGTTTTGCCCTTTCTACTACAATATAAATGTAACCTTGTTGAAAATATCTAGAAGCGTATGATAAACAAAATGACTATGTATATGTTTTTATATATGTAGCAAGAACACATTAAATACATTTTTAACTCTTGAGTGATTTACATACCTATGGTAACATTTCTAAAAAAAATTCATTATACATCGAGGAATTATTGAGAACGTATCATTTCCTTTGATCTCCTTGATGTCCTTCCTTTTATATGTTACTGTATAAGTTACACACGTCGATAGGAAATTGCGCTAAAAATTCTCATTCTCCCAGTAACAGACGCACACACGTATGTACTTACACACAAAAAAGTTTTTATTTGATTAAATTGAATCATACCAAAATGAGATTGTGTGGAACATCTTTGGAATAAATCATCAACATCACTTTGGATGAACTAAAAATAATTCAACCGTTTATTCTTTGGCTACATAACATTTTAAATGGTCAATCACATGGAACACTAAAAATTATTTCTTTTTTTTAAGGTACTATATTATTTTTCCATCGTGATTATTGCTGCAGTTCAGAGTTTTTTATTGCACTATTTGGCGATTTTTTTCTCTCTATCTCTTTCTTTCTCAAGCTACTACTATTTAATTATTTATACATTAAGAGTTAATGCTGGAAATTCCATCATCTTGTAATTTTTATTGCTCCAAGTGCAGTAGAAAAACTATCACATTCATATTATTATTTTTTTGACAAAACTTTCCTATAGTTAAACGTTACATTTTTTAGGACTACCTTTGCTTGGCTTTCAACTCTACTCGTCACTCTGTCGGTTGCTACAGCAATGGAACCTGGAGAAATTCTTAGGAAGGAACGAAAGGAAGTCATATTTTTGTAAGGATTAATAAATTACTGCAGACTTGCTCAGACGTCAACACATCATTTTTATGCAATTCTAGATATATAGCGTACACACATACAATGTTTATAACCAGAGCGCCACTATATACTGTACTTTTATCCGCATGGAGCGCAGCTGAAACCTTCTAAAAAAGTGCGGTGTAATGTGTGTGATTGCCCAAATTCAAAATCAACTTAAATATTAAAATTCCTTAGATACTTATAATAATAGCATAACTGTACAGTGCTGAGTATATACTGTAAGACTAACCATGTCACAATAGCTTAAAAAACCTTCACTAAGTAACAATAATTGTCTTTTTATGGAACCATTTACAAAGCCTTAATCAATCGTTACATCAGCATAACCTAGTCATTGGATCTGTACACATAAATTTACAATGTCCTTATGCACAGAAATTCTCCAAACCAAAGCACTTTACTAGTCAATCCAAACTGGAAAATGAGAAAATCACTACACAAAACTCAATCTATTTTTTAAATACGTAAGATTTAATACAACAAATTTAGTTAAGTGACAATCAACATGGGTTTCGACGTGGGAGATCATGTATTAATTGCTTTGATTGCTTTTACTATTAACATGGATTTTTAAGCTTCTTGAACCAAGACGTGGCTGTTTTTATTGATTTACCAAAAGCGTTTGACTCGCTCTCCAACACCAAGCTTATTCTTAAAGGATGAGAGATAAGTATGGTATTAACGGTTCTCTTGTAAGATTACCAACTATCTTAATGACAAAATATCAAATCAAATTGGATGACTATGTATGTTCTCAGTGACATGTTCTGCCCATTGGTCATTATTTCTCACCCTAATGTCAAACATAAACTCGATATGATGACAAGCACTGTATACAAATTATGGCAGGCTAAAACAGAGCTAAAATTTACTATGGCAACAAATTCACGAAGATTATACTCAAGATTTTTTTACAAAAAAACACTTGCTGACTTTAAGGCTTCAAGAAGAAGCTATGTCTATACGGTCAGTTGTATAATAGGATTTCTGAACTTATTATATAATATCTTCTGGTGGAAGTTTTTTTTCCTTGGATCCTTAAATATATATGTATTAGCTATACATGGCTACATATATATGTACACTCCAATGACTGCATGACGTGTGAGAAATCATAAGAACGAATGAGCCTTAAAATATTATATGTATTGTATATATTTGGCAAGGCTACCTTTACAGTGTGACTACTGAGTATAGGGAAAGTAGAGGAGAAAGTCGAATATACTGTGTAAATGACGATGGCATGGGTTGGGGAGGGAGGTGAGAGAGAAGAGGTAGACAATTGGAGAAATGATAATGTCATTGAAGCATGTCCACGATTTCGTTGTAACATTAAAAGTGGTTTGCATTCACAGATATTCGTTGTCAGTTACACTTCATCTTTCACTCGCAATATTTTCCCTTATATTATTCATTACATATATAAATGCTAGAAATGTCTTACACTAGAACATATCTAATAGGTAGAAGTCACCTTAACTCAAAAAATATTTCTCACTTAATTATTATTACACTACATCTATAGAAACATCAAGGATGAAATAACACGAATCACTTCGGTATATATTGCTTGCATTTTCTGCTTATTGCTAGTTTATTGCTGCGCGAATAATTTTAGACGTTGACCTAAATCAATAGGTAAAGTCTTTGGTTTTACGTTGTCTATAGTATTTATATAGTAATAATAATAATAATAATAATATATTCATATATAATATATATATTGAGCTAAATTTTCTTTTATGTCAAAATTCTAGAAAATATTCTGAAATTCCTTTCTAGTCATCTACACGTCTCAAACTACCTTTTTTTTCTTCTCAAACAACAACATTTCTATAAATATTTTTTACGTATAATCCATGTCTACTTCCATCCATAACAGTAGTAGCTTATTAGTATGTAGCAATACTAACTTTTTTCCTATAGCCCAAGCCCACATACACCTATTTTTTTATAAACGACTAGTAAATATACCGTGCTTAATTTTTTTTTGGACTGAAAGGCAGTACCGTGAACATCAAAATTAACTAACACTTTTAGCAAGGCTTCTATGAAATATGTACAGCAGCCAAGAAGTCTATATACATACGATCGTGTGCTCGTACGTTTTATTTTTATTTCTCTTAAAATATTCACCACTATATAAATACTTGCCCTATTATGTACTTGAGTGAGTGCAACCATTCCAAACTAAAGGATTTTTTCCTTATCAAGAGAAAAGCATTATGTTCCACATTGAACTCGTCTTATATTTAATCTTATTACAAGGACTACATATTATTTTTCCCCCTCAAATCCTCTTCTCTAAGGACTCCAATCCTCTATACATTACACTATATTATATATGTATACTATGCGCTGAGAAGGAAAACTATAGGGCTAGGCACAAGTACATGCATAGCAGTTATATGAAAGTTCCTACTGTAAAGTCGCACTAAAGAGAAAACTTCTATAATTTTTTTCACTATGAATCCTTTGGCTGTCAAAGGGAGATTTTTTTTCGTACACATCCGCATAGAAGAAAAAATCCTTGAGGAAATGCGAAAAGACACTAATCCTGTCATTCATTGTTTTTCAGTTTAATCAAGTGTGTATTTTTCTTGGTTTTTAAGGAACCTATCGTGTTCGCTGGTTCACAATATTACCAATGTATGTAATGGGAGGCTTTAAATAAAAGTTCTGACAAAATTAATTACAAGAAATGTACGACCACCACATGAATTTTTTAACTTTCTCATGCTGCGTAAAAGCGTATGCTGAGTGTGAGGGTGAGAGCTATACGACATAGAAGAAGTCACCAAAAGTGTCTGTCATTTTTTATTTGAGTAATGAGAAAATTCTCTTGATACCTTCTCATAATGAGGGAGATAAGCCTTATAGATTTTGGAAGGGAAATCCCTAATAAATGAGTGAGAGACATTAGCCGTAATGTAAATATATTGGAGGGAATTTATATAGAAAGATTTTTTAAAATCCCCGCCTATTGAGAAGAATCTCCAGGAGAAAGTTATAACCTCACGACATTTGCAATAATGATGGAAACTTTGTGGATGGGGCTGGACAAGAACAAATTAGATTTTTTCCCCTAACTACATATATGTACATATGTATGTGTACACATATACTTACATTCATACACCCATCCCGGCCCTATAGATTGATCAATTAGGATACGGATCTGATGGTGATGTATGGACGCCTTCTATTTAAAGGGTTTCCTTTCAACCCCTCCGATAAAGCTGTATACTTTCTAACATGGGAGTCCTTCCAATCTCATTTTTTTCCTCCTCTGCTTTTCTCTCGTCGATCTGGGAGTATTTTTTTTAAAAGGAGACTAATGTTTCCTATGAGAGGGGATAGATGTCGTTGTATATATTTCTCACCCAGACATATCTATCCCGAGGATTTGGTCATTCCCTGGGAATTCTTTCCATAAAATTGAAAGCAAGTGGAAGGAATTTCTAAATAGATAGATGTTTATATAACAAAATAATAGTAAATCCTTGACAAGAAGAAAATTCCTCGTCTTTCAACCCCAGCCCCTCCAACAGATCTGTAGTATAGGTAAGAGAGGGGGGAGATAAGATTTAAAGTTTGTCCATATTTTAAGCTGATTCTTTGGGAGAGAGAGGGAGAGAGAAAAGAGAGTAATTTTGGAAAAACAATTCCCGACGAAAATTCTCACTTCCCTCTAACCATTCCAAGCTACTCCGTCTATATAGTTCCATTGAAAATACAGGGAAACCTTGACCGAAAGGTATACTTTGAGAATACGAAATTATATTTCGAGAAAAAATGATTGATAGCGTAGGTTACTACGTGTATAGCTCTAACATAGGGAAAAAACCTCAACTTCAGCTACTTTGGGACCCTCGTTTGAATTTATCATTTCGGACAGGAGGAAATATCTGTTAGGTTGACATAACGGGATTGCTTCTTTCCGTGTTCAGGGAATATTCCAATGTGCAAACAAAAGGGATCCCTAGAGAGACCTGGTTTTCAAAGTGGCATTCCAAGACGTGATTCTCTTCCGGTTTCCCGTCACACACTTTTTTATTTGAATTGGACCAAAAAAAAAGAATTTCCCAAGGCAAAGGAATATTTATAATGAGGATCACACATTTCTACATTCTCTCTAATATTCAGCCAAATTTTGAATCAAAATAAATTTCCATGAATTTCCGCATAAGGTTCCGCTTACAATTAAAAAAAAGTATATTGCTATAGAAATCTAATGAAATCATTCAAGTAGGAAAAAAGGAGTAAAATATTTCCAGAGGGAGAGGCTTCTTGTGGAGAAAGCTATTTATTTAGCATATAAGTTCTTTCATTGAATAAGTATAGAATAGGAGAAACATAATAATTTACTCAGTCCCACCAAAGTTTACTTTGAGTTAAAAGGGAACCTTGTTTTACATCTACCTGAGACACATTCATAGGTTCATTAGAAAGTCTTCCCGTCCTTTCAAATGGTTAGTGGCTCATAGTAATTAGTCTCCAACCAAAACTCTCAAGCCCTTATTTACACAACATGAGAAAAAGTTTTTTTTAGTAGTATGTACATATCTTTTGTATGGACTAAATTTTAA
This sequence comes from Spatulosminthurus flaviceps, assembly GCA_034693705.1. Taxonomy (NCBI): domain Eukaryota; kingdom Metazoa; phylum Arthropoda; class Collembola; order Symphypleona; family Sminthuridae; genus Spatulosminthurus; species Spatulosminthurus flaviceps. Next base: position 31,267 of record JAQFXU010000692.1, on the reverse strand, counting down.
AACCTCCCAAGTCTCTTTTTGGCCTTGGTATTGAAAGGTGCCAAGTTGGGATAATTTCCCCATTTATTGCTCAAACCTTCCAGAGAAAGTCCATTGTGGGCCAGAATGCCTGTGTGCTAATAAATATTTTCACACATTGTAAAATATTTTCCAAAGTAGCGTATAAACTTATTGGCACATTTGGGGGAGGAAAATGAGAATTGACTTTTGGGAGGTTTTGAAAATGTTCCGAGCCCTTATATAGGATGAAAAATTCTATTTTAAATTTTTCTTGTTGGCGTGGCGTAGGGAAAAGGAGTTGGTAGTGAAAATATCGGAGTAAATTGTGGGCTATGATTGTTCTGAGGATGAAAGAGGAAGGATTTACTAGTTAAACATCTCTTTTTCGCATCTGCTTGCATAAGCATACAATTAGCCCGTATATTTTAGCCTAATTTGAGGAGCCACAATAATTAACCTGTGGTGTTACAACTTATTCCTCAACATCGTCGTCATCCTCCTTCCTTCCTCTATTTTGATGTACGAAAAAGATTTTTAAGTCTATCTTGAAATTCTATATAATAATTTTATTTATATGTATATTTATGTATATACATATTATATATATCTGTGTATATATATATATATATATATATACCGGTGTATACTGTTTTTGTGTATTCTCTAAGGCACGAATATTGTTATTATAAAGCAAAATTGTTGTTGTTGTTGTTGTTGATGTTATTGTGGTTAAGCCATTAACTTGCTTCCTGCTATAACCCTTGAATCCAATGTTCCTTAAAATCCATGCCGTATCACGTTATACGTACAAGCCATCATCATCTATTCCATACACCCTCAAATTCCTTGTCGACTTCTTAATTATATAGCAACTACTTAGAAATAGTATGCTCGACTACTTGAACAACTTGAGTTTTAAAGGCAAGAAAAACGGTCCTAGAACTTCTCGCAGCACCTACTCACACAGTAGCATTGTATAAATGTAATATGTAACTCAAATACACTGTAATGCATATAATATGTAATTCAAGCTTGTAAGGGTACGTATTACATTACTCCCAAAACGGAACACTCCCAAATCAACACAAAAGACTCATTGTTTTCGAGCAGCTCATTTGCAAACCCATACGTTTTGAAAGGTTTAACAACAAAACCACTGCTTTTATCATCATCATTGTACCTTCTCCTTCTAAACCACAAGTATATAACAAAAGGCAAAAGGAAGGGTTAGACAAAGTTCCGGAACTGAGGGTCTTGAGGAATTTTATCATCATTGTATACTCATGGAATCTAATGAGGTTATTTGGAGAAATTGTTCACTTTATAAGGATTATAAAGTATGTAGAAAACAAAAAAGCCATTAAGTTTACTAGGGCAATAATTTTTTCTTCTTACCAGTGCAGCGGGGAAAGTTTGAAAGGAAAAGATTTTAGTCTTGAAAATTTTATAAGAGCAAAATTGTATTAAGTTACACAATAATTGCTCCCAGAAATTTTGATAAAAACAAATTTAAATTCTTAAACGTTTTCCTAAATATGTAATGAATCTCTCTCCAACTTATTTTGAACATATTTTCTATAATTTGTCACCAAATTTCATTGGAATTTTGAAAAAAAAATTTCCATAAAAAATCTTTAAGGAAATTCCTACGAAAAATATTAAACATTTTCCTTGCAATAATCTGAATAATAGTATTTCCCTGAAAAATATGTATAGTATTTTCCCTTAAAATTGATACTTGCTTTTCCAGATAAATTCTCACCAAATTGTTTTCCTACTAAATTGACATGTCATTTCCGGGAAAATTTATACCCAACACTTTCAAATAAATTTTTACAAACAAAAAATTATGTTATTTAGTCCAATATTATTTAGGTCTCTGAAAGAGTTCTTTCTATATGCTGAAAATACAGAATCCCTCAGTAGTCCAGAACTAACTCCAACCCCAGGCCAAATGAAAAGTTAAACTGAAATCGCAAGGGAATTAAAATAAAATTTCCTCTAAATTCAAGCTTTTTTAAGGTTAATTTACAATTAAAAATTATAATTTCTCTAGAAATTTGAAAATACATTTTCACCCCTAAATTTCACTCAAGATTGCCCCATCTAACGCTTCAACCCCAAAATTTTATGGCAATTCCTTAAGTAATATGTGTATAGAGCTAGAACTGACCATGTTTTAGTTTAAATTAATCCAAGTATGTAATTTATTTTGATTCTTTACCAAGACAGTAAGTTTACTCTTTTACTTGCCCTAGGATGAATGTTCCACAATCCATGCTCTTGTCTACCAATCATATTCATAGAATTTGGACTTTATAATTTTTGTCAATACTTATTTTATTTCTTTGCAAGTAAATGCGGTTACTATTCGATGAACTTTTTTCTCTATACCTAGCTAAAAAGTACATATTATTTGAAGGCATCTAAAATTTCATTGTTCATTTGATTCTTCTCACTCTGAGTTTTTCCTGTCTTCCCCTATCCCAACAACTCAAATAAAATAACTATAATTTGTGCAAATCTTTTGTAGTTTGTTATATTAACGTTTGAATAAAATATCCCCCCTATAAAATCAAGGATAGGTTATTAACTGTCAACGCTGAGCTATAGATCAGTCATTTATCTTTTTTTCTCTCTAACCCAGCGCATATTCTTTTTCCTTTCCTTTGAACCTCACCCTTCTCTGAGGCAGAAAAGGAGTTTTTCATACACCAATGAGCATCAATTCTGATAAAAATCCATTCCTTTCTTACTAAATTCCCAATCAACTGACATCGTATTATCAAAATCTACTACACAGCCGCTTCTGTTCCTCCTTTCTCAGCATTTATTGAGTCCTAATCATCATCCCTTTGAGAAAAACACACCTCATCCAACCCCTCACCAATTACGATGACAGGGATTTTTTTTAAACATGCACGGAGCGCCCTATTATCATCAAATAAAAATCTCACATATATTTTTTTAAATAACCAAGTCCTAATCGGCAAAATCTTTGAAAAATTTTCAAGTCCTGTCGCATTCCCACGAACATAACAATATAGTTCTGTCCTCATAAACTTCCACACAATTGGACGGTGTCGGACTCTCAGCTTTCTTCCCCAGCCCTTTTTTTCTCCAATTTTTGTACCAATAGAAATTCACCAATAAAGATTTTTTTTTGTAATTTCTTCCGAACAAAAAAACCGAATATTTCTTTGAGACTTGGTCACTATTAACTTTTTGTATGTTATTTGATAAACTACAGCATACTATTTTCAGAGCTATTGAATTCACCGCGCAATTTTGAATATTCGTTGTATTGAAGTTCGTTGTTGAATTTTTCTTCTACATTTTTTGTCCCAGCTAAATTTTAATTATTCGTTGTTTGAAGACTCGTTGATAATTTCATCAAATGATTCTTTCCTATATATTTTATTCTAAAATATTGAACCTAATATTTCTCATCTTGATACCACAGCTTTAGAAACATAGCCCCTCGAGCATGATTGGTAGGACTTGAAAGTCGCGGTGGAAATTGAAAAGGAAACATTCAGCCTGGAGCGAAGTATAAGAAATGAAGTGTGAATTATTAATATGAAGAAATTATCTACACATATAGAAAAACGACATGAAATCAACAACATTATTTGTGTGATTTCTTTCCGTCTTGACCTCTCTAAAAATTGTAATTTCTTGATTTTTTTTCCTCTCTCTCATTCTAAAATATTTTTTTTCTGGTCTGGAAATATTTTTTCTTTCCTTTTTTGGCCATATATAGTTATTAATGATAAGCTATAAATTTTGGAAATATAATAATTATTATTATATTTAAGTGTATACCAGTAAAAGTGTGTGTTTTGGAGGGTGTCCTCCTTCCTCTATAATAAACCATGCATTGACTCTTGATAAGTCTATTATTGCTATGTATTAGAATCATTACAATTTATTATTACACCTAATTTCCTTATAGTATAAGTAATTGTGTCCTCTACCAATATTTTTTTTGTGCCATGCAAAAATTTAAATCTCGGCTTAATATTTAACTAAATATTTTTTTCTCATCATATATCATATTATATACGATAGAAACCTATATAAATATGTTACACTTCTACATCGCCATATGAGACTTGGACTAAAAAACTTCCGTCTCTATTGAAGTTTCGTATTAACAATAATAATAATAATAGTTATAATAATAATAATAATAATAAATTGTATATTTTAATATATAGCGTTATTTTTCTCTAAAGTTTTCATGCAGTCTCTCGGAAGTTATCGGTGCTTTTTTTGTTTTTGCACCAGTTGCACCCCATGTCAATTCAAAGGGAATATGGGAATAAGGAAATGGAAGGGAGGGGAGAGGGATTTGGATAATGAAGTTTTCCAGGAATTGGGTTACGTTTTTCTTTTGCACCCCCTCATTTCTTTCTATTTTTCACCAAGTCCATCCAAACAAAAGAGGAAATATATGTTTTTCCGGCCCTAAATTCTTTATGTTAATTTTGATTCCCTATGTTTTGTATGTTAAATAATAATTTTAATCGGAGACAATTAAAGGTGTAGATACTAATAAAGTGTAAGGAGGACATTGGTAAAGGAACTGAAGCTTTGGGATTATAATATGTATTTTGACATACATCCACAGGTTAGATAAAAAGGCGTAGAAGATAAATGAGTAATGAAAATAATTTGATTTTACCTTTCCGGTTAAGTTTTAATGTGAAATGATGGTGTTTCACTTGCCATGGATATAGAGAAGCAGGAGGGGCTTGTTGTGGCAATCAATACTCATTATGGGAAGGCTAATGGAATTTACCATAGAGAAGGAGGAATATGTTTTTTGTGTGAGTCTTCTTCTTCTTCTTCTTCTTCTTCTAGGGTTGTTTGTTGTGGAGGTGAAAGTTGAGGATCAAAGTCAGTTTTTCCCCTTGTTATTTTTACTGCTGCTGCTGGTGGTGTAGAGGAGAAGAGAAAGGGAGGAAAGAGAGTTGGAGGATTTAGCATTAGTGGCTCTGTTGTCCTATGTCTGAGGCTGTCAGCGTTAAAATGTATAATCGATAGTTCGATTTTTCAACTTGTTGTTACTTCCACAATTACCTCGACTGATGGAACAGTTGATGGGAGAGATGTTGTGGAAGTTGTTGCTGCTCCTGGCGATGATGAGGTAGTAGTAGCTAAGGAGGATGAAGATGATGAATTCGACGACGACGTGTCATTATGAGGTGCCGTAGGGGCCATTTGGTCGAAACTGCACGAGCTGTTCGAGTTGGTGTTCTCTGCGTCTGAAGGTGATGGACAATCTTTAAAACAGGCCGAATCATAGTGCTTATTCAAGTATGACTTGAGGGCAAAAGATTTATTGCAGCGTTTGCAAGTGTAGTTCTTGGCAGAAGAATGAGTCTGCATGTGAGCACGGAGATTGGACCTGTAATGTAGACACGTTTCGAATAGATAAAACTAGAAATACATAACTATAAATGCATAACAAAAACTCAAAAATCTACACCAAAATCACATCCACAACTCCGTATCTTCAATTATCAATTTCCTTTTTTCAGAGTCTGCATGATGCGCGCAAATACGGGGAAAATGCCATCCATTCAAAATTACGGTTTCCATAATAAAGACAGCCTCGCTAGAGAAGAAAAAGTCCCCTCCAAGACAGATTTATATTCTATTGGAATTTCAACAAACCTGTGAATGGGGCTAATGTTAAAAATACAGGTCTGTACATACGTGTACTTAGAAAAAGATAAACTATTCATAGGAAAATCTCTAATGCTCACTCATGGATGAATAAATTTTAAAACCTTCCGTCTCCTATATTTATTCCAGATTATTAAAAGATGAAGGTTAAAAATGTGTGCGCATGCGCAGGAAAATCTTGTCTTATGTAATTAACTGAGCACGTCTTTTACCTACACCGCTTCCCAGTACGATTCTACTGGGAATTGAAATTACTGAAAACGCATGACTTTAGCCTTGGGGGAGGGATGAGTCCCTGGGGAATGAACCCCGTTTGGGGGAGGGGTAAATTTTTAAATTTATCTTAAAGCATGCAAAGCTAATGGATGGTGATAAAAATACAGGCAAAAATGCTTGAAATTGAAAAACTATACTAGAAGTGCAATAATCAGGAGCGGCAGAAAGCACATAAAAGAATGTACAGATCTTATTTTTAGCAGAGCTTTCAAGGAAGGAAATATGATTGAACTGTAAAGAAATGGTGGAAATGTTTAGTAGAATATAAAGAAAAAGGTAAATAATGAATAGTTGAGTGTATACCGATCCGCAAAAGCCTTGCCACAATGAGCACAACCGTATGGTTTCTCCCCCGTGTGTGATCTCATGTGACCCTGCAGAAGCCATGGACGAGAGAAAGCCTTGCCACATACGTCACACTTGTGATGTAAATTATGAGTTAGGATATGCATGGCCAGGGCAGGCATACTCACGTAGGCTTTGCCACAAGTTGGGCATCGCTTGGCTGACTGAGAGTCAAGACTTCGATGAGTTTGCTTGTGTCGAGAAAGATTGGATGAGGTAGCATAGTGCTTTCCGCACTCCGAGCACGTGTAGCGAGTCTTGGAACTGTTGGGTGGACAACTGTCCGAATCGGAGTCAGCGGAGAAGCGACTCATTGAGCTCATGTCCGTCGTGAGGTTCTCTTTGGGTGAAGACAGTGAAACGGAGGTTGACTTTTTCTTGGACCGTCCATCACTCACGAAGAAAGCCTCGTAAGTATATGCGACTGTTTTGCCAGAAACACTACCATTAGTGGCATTGGCCGAGGATGGAGTCGACGTCGTTGCTAGTGTTTCTCCAAAGTCCATGTCAATGTCTCGCTCTTTCCCATTGACAAGCACATCCCGAGCACTGGCCATGTTAGAATTGAGGGTAGAAAGTGGTTGTTGTTGTTGTTGAGATGGTTGAGGTGAGCTGGAGAGATTTCCAGAGGATTCTTGAGAAAATGTCTTACTTAGTGGAATATGCAGGGTAGCATTTGTGCTGGGAGAAGATTGAAAATAGTCATTTGAAGATGTTGAGGAGGAGGAGGAAGAAGAAGAAGAAGATGAGGAGGAGGAGGTGGTGGTAGAGGATGAGGGTTGAGACGCAACAAGGACCACAGTCGTACTTCCTGCAGTAACCACAGAATGCTTACTCTCATTACTGGAGTTGATGGAAGAGCTTGATATGGCCATTAGGCTGTGGGAAGGTGAGGTATTTGTTGTTGTTGTGGATGTTGATGTTGTTATTGGCAAAAGTGGCGATGAAGTGCTCAAGTCTAGAATAGCATGTGCAGTCGTCAAATCTTCCGGTTTCCTCTCAAATAACGTCGAACAGACGGACTGAAGTCGCAATTTTTCTTGCTGAACGGCTACAATGGATTCGGGTAACGAGTAGGGTCGATACAAATCTCTCTTTTTAGGTGGTGGTAGACATCCGAATCTCGAGTGAGCTACACCTCGAAACATTGAGGTTGGGTGGGAGTCCATATTCATCACGTTTGCCTCTTCGTTTGGTACAGGGGAGGCACATATTCCGTGGTAAGAGGGAGATTCTTGCAGGTACCCTATACACAATTCAAAGAGTCAGGTCATCATCAATCCTTCCCAATTCCTTCCACTCAACCTTTCAATTCTCCCTTTTATTTGCTTTTTTTTACTATGCATCTCCTTTCTTCAAGCCCAAGTCCTAATTTTAAACCTGAGCCATAGCCAATTTTAATAAATATAAGTCAAAGTTCAAGAACCAAGGAAGGAGCCACGACAAAGAACAGCGTCAATTGAATTCGGTCTCAAGAGCAAGTTCAAATGTAAATGGTTTAAGTAATTTAAAAATAATGGTTTTGGTGGCGGAGCACATTTAACTAAAATAATTAAAACTAAAAGTCAGGGACAAATTCAACCGCCCATTCATTATTACTAGCACTTACACAAGATTGAACATGTACATAAATACGGTGGTTAGCTTGAAATCAATTCCAATTACCAACTTGTATCACCAGCTCCGTTCAAAAGTAATCACATTCTAGCCACTTGTGCCCTGCCTTCCCTTTCCATCGCCTACATAAATAATTACACCCCTTTAGTACCTGCCTAGACCTCACCGTGTCTTCAATGAATGAACCTAATTTAAGAATAATCATTTCCATTTCCCAATTTATCCCAGAGAAAAGGAAAGGGGAGAGCTTTAGAGTGTGTATAGAATTCAGTGTTGAAAAGCTTTTTTCAATCACACCATAGGAATTTCGGTGTTCTGGCTGCAGAAAAATTCCTGTTGCTACGCAATTTGTAGATCTATTGCACAGTTCCTATTGCCGGGTTGAATTAATATGAGTTTGAATAGGAGAGTTTACGAATGGAGCCCGGAACAGCAAAGATTTGAAGTTAAGAAAAAGTAAAAGTGATAGGAAGGAGAAGGGACAAGATGTAAAGTTAGCCCTTGAGGTTTGAAAAGGTATTAATAGGATGTTTGTAAGGAGAAAAGGGAATAAGTTGATATGGGGTGTCAACCATCTGTTTAAAACCAAGGACTATTTGTGAGGATTAAAACGCTTTCGTTGAACCACTTGAAAGTACAAGTTTAACCAAGCATAGTGTTTATAGTAGGCTCTTGTATGTAATGTATATGTGTACTTTCTCTCTCTCGTCCTGATTCTCTCCATTCAACATGGCACTGATGGGAAATGGGAGCCTTTCTTCCTCACTCTCACTGTCTATGGTAATTAGTGACTGCAGGGAGACTAACTACTTTGTCGTGGCAGTGAGTTTGATGTTCCTTCTATGTATGTATGTTCTCTCGTATAAATAAATCCTATGGACTCTGAACCAAGTGAGGCTGAGAAAATTCAATGATTTCTTTGCGGTACGTGGAGAAAGCGCCAAGTGGTTTTAATAAGAGTAATGAAAGTCAGCATGATTTCCCAGCAACTATCAGCCATTACCATTGCCATTCCCTTCATGCTCTCTCTCTCCAAGTACATAGTCCTAGTATGAGAAGAACTATCCCTGTATAGATAACTCCAGCACAACTACCTCCTCTCTCCGTAGATGTCCCCCTTACTACATGGATAATTCCCTACTTGAACTTATACTTTTGGAAAATTACACGCTAAAATACTAATCAAATTAAACTTGTGGCCCATCTCTCTGTCTCTGCACTCACTGCTATCCTTGTCATTAAATATTCTCTATAAATTTCTGTATATATTTATTCGTGCATACATATTTAAGTGTAAATAATCTATAGGAAAGTTAGCTATCTCTGATAACTAATTGAACTTTGTCTTATCTCCAACTTTTCTATTGCCTGTTTTCCAATTTAATACTTTCGCTCTGCTTCCATCATGCATATGATCATCTTTTGCTTGAAACTTTCATCTGCTTCCCATTCACTTGAATATTATTCTCCTAAAACTTTCCCTATCACTCGCCTCCTCTCATGCAGTTTACATAACTTAATCCTACACTCAATGCTCTCCATCTGCATCAGGGGAAATTCCCAAATCCTCCAACCTTCTAGAGCTCGTGTTGCTTCTCTACTATATTACTACCACTATTATAACAAAATTCCACAGTAAATGCAACTACTACTTTGTAGTAGTAAAAGTAGTAGTAGTAGTTGCTATAACATTACCCAAGTAAAACAATAAGTAAACTTTACCTATATTCTCTCGACTATGATCCAACACGGTAACCCGCGCTCCAATCATGCGTGTATTTCCGATAGCGACAAGTGTTTTTTCCCATACCCACTATTATACCTATTAGAAATGTATATGGTACATATATAGATATATATATGAAGGAGCATCATGCAGTCACCTCAGGGTACCCCTGATATAATCTTCCTCAGTGGAAAATGCGTCATTATTGTTAAACATTATTTGAGCAATTAGTACAGTGCTGATTGCACCTTGTAGCTCTGTTACATACACAATAGTCAAATTAGCCTTGAGTGCCTATGATTTTCATCCCTAATTATAGGTGCAGTGAAGTGTATGACGTTAAATACGAGCCCGAGTTTCGCAATGGTGAAAGCATTTGAAATAACAGGATTCTGCAATAGCAGGGTTGGTAGTTAAAGTACTACCTTTGCTTACACTATCTACTACCAAGTCTGCAGAATACGTAGGTATAAATAGGACACGGACTATGGACTTCAAACTTCAATATAGAGTGCAGTGCAGGAACTATCAAATAAGTTATCTCCATAAAGCCTATGCTATATTTGAGGATTATTAAGCTTGAAGGTTGGGAGACAGTGTTATATGAAATCTTTAATTTAACATGTGCAAATCGACAGTTTAGCTAAGACTAGGCTCATGAAATAGCTCCAAGGATTGAATAAATCAATTTAAATGCATGCTTTAATTTTGCCAGATCCAAGGATTTGACTTCTGGTGCACCTTTAAGTAATAGGGAATTAAGGAATTTAACTGAAGGATTAAATACTGGGTAGAATTTCCAGTGCAGTGGTGAAATTGGCAATGATTGTACGTTTCTTGAGAAGGAGAAAATGTTATATCTTGTATTAGGGAGCAGAGTAAGGGTTGAAGGGTGGAAGTTTTTATTGAGAGGTGCAAGGGTGAAAGTACTATCGAAAGTGGAGAAAGTAAGCTAAGATTACCATTAAACAAGACGGTGACTTTGCCGGCGGTGGGAGCCGGTAGCCAGGATGGTGGAGGTGACGGAGCAGTGGCCCCTTCTGTGGGACTGGATGGACCCCATGGATTGCAACTATGTTGGTGCTGACCGTTCGAGTTACTATTGGCACTCATATGATGACCGACGATAGTGGGTTCGGAACATGTCTTAGGCATTTTGGAGGAAGGGTTGTCAGAAAGTAAAGTTTGAGTGTTGGAATTATTATTGCTGATATTGGTTCTTCGAGGTTGTTGTTGTTGTTGCTGCTGCAGCTGCTGTGCATTGTTATGAAGAGGAGCCTGAGAGCCATTCCCATGGCTACTGCCATGATTATTGCTGTTGATTAGCGGATTATTGCTGTTGTTGACATTATTATTATTATTGCTACTACTGTGTCCAGAGATTGGACTAACGACATGGAGGAGATGGCTACCATTATTATGACTACTAGGCTTAGAATTGACGTGGATGAGATCGTCAGAGGTTGGACTTGTTGAAGTAACTTCATGATCAGGATTGGAAGTCAAAGACGTAAGAGAGGCTGCAGCAGTCAAGTAAGAAAGGCGACTATTGATGCTTCCATTGCCACTTGTACTTTTATTGCTACCAAGGAGAGAATTTGTACCTGAAAATGAAGTACTCGAGAAAGACTCGGAAGAATCTTGTTGTTTTTCTTTCTCGTAAGCCAAGCTCTTCCACTTCTTGGCCATCAAACACCGAGGCATTCTTTTATTGCTTTTGTGTCGCACACCTTTTTTTAAGTATTTTAAATTATTTATTTTATACTTTTATTGCTAATAACTTTTCTTCTTTCTCTTCCTCGTCGTATTTTGTCACTCCTTACTCCCGTATTTCCCCGGAATTCTCTCCAATTTATCCTATTTTTAAAGATTGAGAAATTTATTATTGCTTTCTTTGACTTTGGAAATATTCTTGTGGTTGTTGTGTCTTCTCTCATAAAAATTATCAAGCACACAATGGTATTATTATTTCTAAAAAATAAGCGTTATCTCATGTATCTTGAAGGTTGAGTCGTATTTAGATATTTTTATTTTTAGTTATTTTATAAAATTAAGTCCATATTTTTTTCGTCAAGGGGAAAAGGTAAGAGAAAGAGATAGAGAGAAAGAGTGCACTTCTGTTTGATTTTCAGATTCGATGTCTTGGTCACATCACAGAGATGGCCTTTTTTTATTTAGGGGAGAAAATGGAAAACTCAATAGAAATCACATGTTGTACAAATAATCCTTCCCTTCAATCCGCAGTCAGCAGCAAACTCCGATCCATCAGCAGCAACAACGAGAGGCTCCATAAGGTAATAGTAGTAGTAACTGCAGGTTTAACAAAATTCGATGAATTTCTTCTCTCACTATTTCCACTCATTTGGCTTGCTCTCGCTCCAACTAGCTCGTCCTCAGCCAAAAAAGGGAAATCAAGATGACTCTGGTTCGTAGAGAGAGAGCGAGAGAGAGAGCGAGAGAATATGTATACTTTAGGAGGTCAGACCAGTTGTTTTTGGTGTGGGCATTCCAATGGGAATGAATTTTGCAGTTTTCTTCAAACTGCAGCACCTTTTCTCTCTCTTGTGTTTTCTCTCCAGGAGGACTGGAATGGAGTGTGCTGCTGAAGAATAATGTAGGTTGTGTATGTGTATGTCTGTGTGTGTGTGTGTGTGTGTGTGTGAGAGTGTGTATGTGTGTGTGTGGTAGGGTTACTCAGCCATGGTATGCCAGGTAGAAGGTTTTTCCTGTTGCAGTCCGGATACGTTTTAGTATTATCCTTTATGTAGTCGTTATAGAAATTTTGAGTGGTAGTATTTGGGAGGTTGTGAGAACTTGGAATGGACTCGGAGTAGTATGTGTGTTGGCTTTTAAATGTAGGAGCGATTAATACCGAACTGCTCTGGAGGGCTACCTACAAAGTGCAAGGACCATGGAGATAGAATTACATAGAATTTTGGGGAATGGACCCGGGTACACGAATTTGCGCGCGCATTCCACCCATCGATTGAGAAAGGAGCCCTTTAGGTTTCTCTTCTAATTCTTATACTTTCACACACAACACTTTCCATACTTTTCTCTCTCTCTCTTTCTCCCCTTTATACATGTAGCTCCGTAGGTTTGTAGCATTGACTATAGCTCCGTGCCTCGTACATGTGTAGACTCAGTAGTATCCAGGATTTACGTACATAAACATAGCGTTGGTATCTACCATAGAGCTTTATGGAGTTTCTATGTAATTTCCTAGGCTTATGTAAGTTTCCTTCTCTCAAGATACATTGCTGTCTCTTGAAGGCTGGGCCGTCTGAGGAAAGTTGATGTAATATAACAAGTACCCCGCATGCAGTTTTATAACTTTACGGCTAATACTGTATGCATTGCTGTAATACATTACTCTGCCTATAAGTAGGCACATGTACGGGGTCTATAAAGTGACAGGACCAACTCGCGTGCTACCAACCATAGATTCGGGTATACAATGCATGCTTTTGGGACCTGCTGATATTCTGCTATTACGGTGGCAGAACTGCTGCATCCTACAAGTACGTTCGAGTCTAATAGTACGCAGGTACGTTGGCAATTGTGTGTATGTATTTATATGGGGAAGGATAAACTATATGGCTTGGTAGAGAGAAGCTTCAAAACAAGCTAGGAGATTCAATCTTATCTATATGCTGTAAAGAGCAGCAACAGTGCCATATAGAGCTGTCCCGGAAAAGCCTTCCCATTATCCGCCTCTCTCTCTCTTGCTCTCTCTCATTACTCTATTTCCTCTATAGCGTAGTAGTACTTCTCCCTACTACACACTTAAGCTTTCCTTATACTTCTCTCGTTACTCGCTTTTTTCCCAATGCTGTCAGTGTCTCTTGACAATGTTACGTATAGTGCACTCCAGGCTGGTGAACGGGATTTGCAACAATAGGAATTCTCGCATCATAATTTTTATGACAGGACCGTATGCAATATAATGCTCAATTGCTGAGATTGGCTATTTTCCAACGGCTTTGTCCTCCATCCCCAATAGTCATACTGGGATAGATCCTATAGATATACGTGCAGACTCGTTCAAGTTGTTATCCATTGTGCGGTCATTGTGTGTAGCTCCTCCACAGCTCCTGCCAGTTCAAGAATTGTTTCAATAGCTCTTGTGCACTATTTGCCGAACTTTCTCCGAATCATCCTTCTCCTATCTCCATGTCGACAATCTCATCTATCTCAAGATATGATTTGCGAGGGCACTTTTTCTCTAGTCTTTTTTATCCATGTGAGAGTATTCCAACTTTTATCTCGCGTTTCAGCAATTAAGTTACATTTCATCTACGTGTTAAAAACTACCTTGGTAAATTAGTAGTTTAGGCGAGCTAACTTTATATCACCTGTGTGATGAAAGTAAGTTTTAAAAAAATAGTATATTTTTTTTAGCTGTATAAAAGTAGGATTTTAAGCTGGGTTTTGGAGGCTGAAGTTAGGTTGAAGGGTAGAAAGTGGGAGGTTGTGGGTATAAGTAAAGGAATCACCTGGCTGTTACAGGGTAGGATTAAATTGTATGATAAACTATGGGTCTAGCCTCTGCGTCAAAAAATGTAGGACTGTGTTGAATGTGAAATGACGATGCTCCATGTTGAAGAATAGGACAATCCCAGATGATAAACTAGTGTGTTAAATGGGTATGCAAAGTACTTGCATTTAAGGGGCTGTTCGGATATCCTGAGACGTAAGCCCTGCAGACAGTTGGAGAAAGGGAAGAGAAGTGTGGTTGGAAATCAGAGCAGTTGAGTCGAGGGAAAGGACAGACAGAACGGAGGTCGACGCACACAAGCATTGCGTGTTTACAGCATGTTTTTACTCTAAGACCCGCTTCCATATGATGATGATGGTAGCATCTTTCACTCGGTAAAAGAGGCAGAATATAAATGAAAGCAAGTCTTAGGCACGTCACTGGAGCCACGAAATCCACTCATCATCATCAATATGGATATCTCAAGTCTTCAACGTAAACTAACATCAACGTTTTTCCCTCATTGTCAGCCCTCTTGCCAACTAATTAATTAAACTTTGTACGTCCTACCTATTTTTACATCTCTCTCTCTCACTATGTATTTCTCTCCTCGCTTTTCCCTTCCTATCCCCATCTCTCTTTCGTTCCCGTGCCGACGACAACCACTTACACCGTTGACATCCAGTCTTTCTTTATTTCCTGTCTCCTTCTCTATCGCTTCTGAATACCAGCTCGGAATGCGACACTCGCAAAATCAATGGAAATCAGAGGGAAATCTTTGAATTACAATATTCTTGTGTGTGAGTGGATATACTCTCCGAATCGATATTTCTCATCCACTTTCAAAGAACCTTCCATGGCAAAACATTGTTAATGGCATCATCTACAATAATTATAAATAACTTTTTCCCAAGGTCGGCAATGAAAATAACATTAACTTCCATTGTGTAGATAACTTAGCTCTTTGTAAATGGTCTCTCATATCCATGCAGCTTTTAGAATTTACTACAACATATTTAGCATGCATCACACCCAGAACTTTCCTCACTATTTTCTTGAGGTAATAAAATACCCTTGTATGCATTTGCAGTACTCTCAAGTACGTCCTCAAATTGTAAATACATTGTAGTAGGTAGTCTTCACCAAACTCCACTTTCAGCTCTTCAAGACTACATTTTTTAGCTCTAAGAACTCCCACTTGCATTTGTACATATATATGCACATATTTATATTTTCTAGTACATTGGGCTGCAGTACTGAAATTTCATCGAGACTCCTGATTTAAATTCCATCCGTTGACTTGACAACTTTTTCCCTTGTATGTATTTTCAATGTCTACGGTAGTTATTACCAAACACGTACATATACTCCGCTTTAATCATTCTAGAACCAAGTTCACTTGGAAAATACTAATAAAAATATTTTTATGTTTTAAGGTTTAGCAGCCATGCTATTCTAAAGGATTTTAAAGATGATACAAGTAAAATTGTAGGTCTACTTCTGAAAATAAAACTTATTGGATTATTACAAACATAAAATATTTACAATAATTTTATATTCTACTTAAGGATTAAGCTAAAGCCAGTTTTGGAACTCTCCTTACATAGAGGTGGGGCCCGGTTCGAAGAGACCAGATCCCAACCCGAAAGTAGCCTATCGAAACTGTAACCGGCCCGATTAGACCGGTAGGAATTAAAATTTATCTCCCGTTAAATACTCTGGGCTACATTTTTACAGATCCCGGGACCGGTATAACTCATTCTAAAATTTGTGTAATACCCGAACCCATGACTGGCTGCTATTTTCTATTTTCTCAAGTCCTTAACTGGTAAAATCCGGCTTCAATTTTAGATTATAAAACCCGACCTGTAATGCATAAGTAGCTAAATCTCAGTACTGTAATGAATATTTTATATTCATACCGTTTGAATGTATATTTGCTTTCTCCATCCTCCTGTTATCTGAAATCCTGACGTAGACCCATTACCTTTCGGTTTAACTCGGTCTTAATGGAATGTCCACCACGGAGACAGATAATACAAATTCGTTTCTCATGGACAGCTTTCCATCTCTCATCAACTGCAGCAGCAAACTTTGGGCAAGAATCAAGACGATGGGTTGCTTCTCGGGAAGGTAAAAATGTTAAATTCTAATTATTCGTTAGTAGTGTTACCATATTATTCTATTAATTAAAAGCTATTTTCTTGAATTAAAATTCCAGAATTTCTTTACAACCCGGGCCGGTCTAAACCTGATTTCAACATGTATTTATAGACCAAACCCTGTTTCGGGCTAGCCTAAACCAGAAATTCTGTTCTGGGCCCCATCTCCTTGCCGAAATAACTGTTCTTGTACTGACGCTCCAACATAGTGAATGATATGTCCAAGTTTTCCCCTAGTTTTACAGGTAATAAAGTATTTTTATGAAGGTCCTCTTTGGTAATGCAGGGAGAGTAGAAAGGTGGTAAAATCTCTACTCGCTTTTTTGGAGAGGTTGAGTGAAAGTTTTCTGCAGAAAATAGGAGTGAGTGTGTGCATATGTGTGTGTGAGAGAGAAAGAGAGTGAATGAAAGCCAAAGGGAGAAGTTGTAAGAAAGTTTGTAGGTTAAATGCGGATGGATGCTACTTCATAGTAGAGCTTTGCCGTATGAAAAGAAAGGAGGGGAATAGTACTGTTCAACCCTGTTATTTAGGCAATTTCTAACTTGTGATTTTATCAAGGTATCATCTTATTTACGTTATTATCCCCGGACCAGTTGGTTTTGGGTGTGAATTTTCGGACAAGTTTCCACCATCCTCAGCCGGTGACTGCCACTTGTCTAAATATGAGGCTCCGAGCTGGCTACAACACGTTCCTATAACCTCTGAACCTCTTCAGCTCTATGCCTATATATTTAGCTAAATTACTCTCTATAAATAGCATGTATTAGAAGAATGTGCATAAGAACTTTGAAACTTTTAGTTTTTAGTTAGGTTCAGTTCAGCCCACACTCCACTTTTACTCGGAAGGTGTAAGTATGGTATGTGATTAGCCAAGTTCGCGGAGATTGTACGTACATAGAAATAGTGAGGAAAGGAAATGCGAAGGGAAAATATCTTAAGTGATTTTAGTGCCACTAATGTGAATTCCATATAAATAAAAGTGGAATTATATTAATGTGTGAAAGGTTCATAAACACGCATAGAATGTACAGAGGGTGTGCACACTTGCCATCAGGGTCAGTAATTATTCCTTACGCGAGTTATGGATACATGTTGTGTGAGCGTTTTCCTTATGCACGCAACCTCCAACTTCTCAGCTCCGTCTACTGCATATCATCACCTGTATACTGTGTTTTTTCTATTTAGTAGTGAAGGCTCTCCATGTAAATGTGTACACCCGTTAGAGGAGTCTTCTAATGCAGAGAGAAATGCATACTTTACAATGTTTTCCACATATGTAGACCTCATGTTTAGAATAGGCCAGCTAAACTACAGAAAATTGGTCGGAAATATCCAGCCTATCAATGTTACCAAGTGCGTGGGACTACTATCAATGCTAAAGAATAATGTGGAGACTGCTCCTGTAAGGAATATGCAGAGAGATATTATTAATGTGAGTACTCTCACCCATAAAAGGGAACTATACTATAGAGTAGACAAACTGAGAGAGTCGAGTTGGATTTGAATAGAGAAACTTTTTAGTTTAATAATATCCTTCCTCGCATGCACTTGTGGGCTCATAGGGTTATTATGTAGATAGGAACTCTGTACATATATAGACAATACCGTTTACTGCACATCGATCAATACGTGGAATGACAGGTTGAGCAGGATTGCGCCTATATATCATACCATCTGCATAAAAGATTTTGTCAATAGTAAAACTCAGCTCTTTTGATATATGGAGGAAAAGTTTGTTAGTTTTTTCCATCACTTCTATGAATGCTCCAGTGTTTTCCAAAGACTACCATATATACCACCCTAAAGGTATTCCGAGTTGATATTTACATGTGACTCCCTGTCTATACCACCCACCTCCTATAGATCCTAATACATTGCTTTTATACACATACAAATAAAAATCATGGTGAAAGTATTATTTAATGACCCACAGACAGGCATCTGCTCAAGAGCCTTGGAGTATTGTCTGGATATGGTAATGATTATGAAAAGGGAAATTAATAATAAAAATTACCATGGACATTATTTCTAATTTTTCTAACAAGTTGTAGAAGTTTGGGAGGGAAGCGTTTGTCAAGTTCCATTATTTAGATGCTTGGCGGTTTAAATTTCCTAATTTATGATCCTTCCGCACGACAACCTATCCCTTATAGTGGCAATTGGGTCGACTCTCTATTTTTGGCCTTTAGCCCTAGAAAACAATGGAACTTCAACCAACTAACTTTTGATTAGCCTTAATTGCAATCCCAGAGCTGGATTTATGTGGATTTGCTCCGGAGATTTTTCCCCTTCTCTCCTCTCTTCTTCTCTGTAACCTTTTGCGGAGTTTTAGTAGGTGTTTGTTCGAACTGGAAATTGTTAGAATTTCCGCTAGAATCCAATAAAATAAGGTAATTTTCTAGCTTCCATGGCTCCAGAGCTTAGAACTTGGGTATTAACTTGGATAGTCTGAGAGAGCAGTTTGTGTCTATATGTAATTATATATATGCAGAGGGTTTTTGAGAGCCGTCGATGAGTTAATTGCAGGAGCAGAAGGATTGGCCTGTTGAAGTTTATCGATGTAACGACTGCGGATAGAGGAAAGGAGAGGGTGACGAGAGAGAGAGAGCGTAGGGTATATATAGGAACATTGTAGAAGGGTTGAGTTGAGAAAGACGAAATCAACAGATAACTTGCGCCTTCCTGCTCACTCGCTGGAACTCCGTGCGTCTCACTACCTGTGGGAATCCTTAGGAACACTGACTGAGGTAGAGTCACTATAGTCGCCTCCTTAATGTCATTAAAATTCGAAGACTTGTGGTGGCTCTGGCGGACCTCAAATGATTATTCTTTTACAGATAGGACTTGTACATTTCATGAGGCCCATTTCCTCGTTGCATAGGCTAAATAAGACAAACCTAGCTGTTTCCCAGCGTATTTAGAGTGGGAAAGGAAGGTTAAATCTAGTGCTCATAAATATCTATATTTTTCACTTGAAATGAAATTATATATAATATATGTATATGAGTGAGTGAAACCTTACTTTGGACATGTAAAAACTCAGTCACATTTCGATATAGCGTAAAGTTTGATGTGGAAGTGAGTCCGCACTTTCTTGGGAGAATTAGTAGTGACAAGGCTGGAGGGAATGGATGACTTTTAGGAAAGGAAATAATAGAAATGCACATACATAAATAGGATTGTGTTGGAAGTAGAAATGTATGTAGGTGGAATTTGTGTAGGAATGACACGGATGATACAGATGAATTGACTTGGATTCAAATTGCACAGGTTATCGAAGCAGTGTCACTGCGGCTTCTTATTACATGGGTCCTTGCTTTAAAGGTTACGGGGAATACAATGGGAGGGAGAATTTGGGAAGTTAATGCTTTGTTATGGGGAGCGTAAGTGGAAGCTGAGAAGGATTTGCTAAAGCATAGTGTATATGCAAGGACTCGGTCCGTATTTTTATTTTCCATGAGAGTGAACTTGGAAATGTTGTGATGGGAAATACATTCATTTTGTTGAATAGGATTTCACAAGTTGAAGTTTTTCCTGTTATTCAAGCCAGGAACGAGGATTTCCACCCTTGGCTGACTTGGGTGTCTGGGATGTGTACACTGGGACTGTTGCTGCTTGAGTTTGGGGCCTGTGCTATCTAAACTTTCACTTGTGATTTGATGCTGTGCTGCTTTATGGTGGATTATTGTGGTAGTGTGGTTGGTGTGTAATATTTTGTTGTATTCTCGAGTGATAATAATATTGCATGGGATTACCGTGACTTGAAATAATTTGTAGGAGAGTAATAGAGCATTGTATATGGGGAAAAGTGTATGCATGAATGTTTTTTGGGGGTGGTCTACGGGGAAGCATCATGATAAAATTGTTTTGTTTCGAACGCTGTCAGATTCAAGTTTGCTTGCTTTTCCGGCTCGTTGGCTCGGCAGACTTTGGAAGATGAAAGGGAATTAAATATGTAGGGATGTTGGAAGGATGGGATGGATGTGTCTATCTTATGGAGAGAGAAAGAAGACTACGTCTCTTGGATGGATGGAGAGAGCTTGGGAGGATATGGATGTATCTCTATGTATGTACTTGGCTATGGATTTGAGAGTAGTGGAAAGGAGGAAAGTTTGTTGCTAATTTATTTCTTGGTTTAAGTTTCTAGATCCGTTGATCTGGCTTGAATTATGGATTATTGATTATGGAGGGATTAGACGCTGCTTTGGCTGCTTCTCGAGGGAATGATTTCTTGTAGTCGATTGAATGGATGCTTTTACTAACAATACGTGATTCATTCCCCCTTCACTTGTCAGTTGAGTCCTATAGTGCTCACGTAAAAGGTAAAATATTAGATGCTAGCATCCAGTTCAATCCCAAATGCCACCCATCGAGCGTTTTGTCATATCTTGCTCCTAGAATTCCACCATAGCGTTGTAAATCTCACTTCATTCCTCAACTTTACCACGAAGATGTGGTTTTTCTCACGGAGGTCTCTTCTCTTTCTCTCTCTCTCTCTCTTTCTCCCTGCCTCCGGATCTTCTTCTAGCGAGCCCTCCTCCCAAAAGGAAACAAACCTGAGCGGAAATGCCATAAAGAATGAGCTCACCACTCATCATTTATAATGCAGATACTTTATACAATAATGTACTTCATAATTCAATCACTCCTTCCTCTTCCTCATAATCCACGAGTGGTCCTAATGGAACAAATATTTTTTTAGTTTTAAATTCTATCCAGCAGAAAAATAATCATTCTTTCAAGTACTCCACCTTTCCTTCGTCCATAAGTCATATTTCCTCTAATGTTAATCCCTTGGAAAAATCTTAGTGGCTAACGGCTATAGGTTCTAGGTTCTATGTACAGGGAGAAAGTGGGAAATCGTGCCATTTTTACAATTCCTCTAATTTACTCCTCAGCACCTTCCCCTCTATTTACAGCCTTGTCCCATAAGGCTAATATAATTCCTCTATACTCCTCTGTGTATAATACGATACTATAGTAGCACTAGTAAATTAGAAACTTCCCCCACTCCGCCACTCTTCCAGACCCATCATATTTTAGTAGAGTAATTTTGAAGTGGATGTCCAAAGCCTACTTTATTAGCTTTTGACTTGAATACGACACCTATCTTCACACAAGGAGCAATTTATATGAGCAGATTGCATGTCAATTTCATGGTTCCCTATCATTTCATGCAAATATTGATCCTATCATTAATATTATATTAAAAAAATTCTCTACTACATAGTTATTACTTATTCGTAATTTATTACGCTGTACTATAAATATGTATGTACAGTTTGAAACTTTTTTACACATACCAAGATATTGCTTAAGAATTTTTAATGACAAGTGTTACTTTTAAGCTATGCCTGCTTTTCTCCCCATAGAATTCTTACCAAAATCATTACTATTCACACTCCTGAAATTCACATGACCTTCAAAGGATAAAATAAGGGAGGAAAAAATGTTTACATTTGTAAATCGAAAATTCTTACAATTAATCAGACTTGAAACTGAAAAAACAAATTCACCTAACTACCGACGAAACTGCTGTCTTCACTGGAGGAAAGGTTACTAAATAATATTCATGAAGTCATTTAGCAGTAGCTGCAAAATTAATAATTAAATTTGTAGTTTGGGTAGTAGTATAGTCTGCATTTTCATTAGTAATCAAGCATCACACTTGAAAAGGTTCTTTAGTACAAGCAAACAATGTGGGGAGATTAAATTCAGACATAAAAAACCCCAAAATATTTTTGTATTCAAAAAGAAGGAAAATTTAAAATGGAAATGGAAATGCATATTTTTCACTTAAAGAGAGTCAATCGAATATTTAGCATATTTGAAGAAGTTAAAAGGCTGTACCCCACAAAAAAAAGTTAGTAAAAGTTTCAAGACTTTAATTCAGGGATATTTTCTTAGTTCCGCCTCACCACTTGCAAAGTCAAGTAAAGCGACGGAGTAGGATTTGCTCATTAATAATTAAAGACTATGGCAAAGTACTTAGGAGTAAAAGTTATTTGCTTTTCGCCAAAAACCACCAAGAGATTGGTGTGTGCCAAGAGGCGGTGTATATGATCTACATATATGGTAAAGTTAAAAACAGCATTATCTATTATGAATAGAGCCCTTGATTACCTCCAGTTAATTTATTTGCTCTGGCCTTCGCTTCGGCTTGGTTGTTGGAAAAAATAAAAATGATGAATTATGAGGAGCAACAAAGACGATAAAGTTTCCAAGTGCAACACCCGCTACATCTTGTGCGGAGTGCTTGGGAGCAGCGAGCCTTTTCCCATACCATGAGCTTTTCCTTTCCTCTCATGTGCTCCATAGTAAAGACTTTCCTCACTTTCTTCCCTTTACTTGTGTGGCTGCTGACTCGTAGTAAAAACCTCGTGTTGATTTGAGATAAATCTCGAGTTTTATTAATGTCTTGGGTTTTCAAGGTTTTGTAGCACTTAAGGTTTCTTTAGGGATACATTGGTCACTCTTTTTTTTTATAGATACTATATAATTCCAAGCTGAAGGTCCCTGGATAGAGGAAATAGTGGGGATAGATATATATAAATGGGTATTTTGACAATTGGAGAGTTGTAAAAGCCCAGATGTGATTAATATGATCTATGATTGATTTAACATTACGACTGGCAGTTAAAAGGGCATAGTTAGAAGGGAACAACATGATGGCAGAGGATTTCATTCGAGCTTTTGATTTCCCTGACAAGCTTCTCTCTCTCTCTCTCTCCCATATAAATGCCCAAGTCTAGAAGTAGAGACGCAGAGTAGAGGGTGATTGAAGCAATAGAATTGCCTGCAATAGCGTCTAAAAGCATAGCCATATAACAAGTTTAGTAATTGTAGTAATTGCATTTCTCTGGACACAAAATGCTTCATTTGACTTTTACACCAGTGACAGGAGCAGAAAGGATAATCAATTATCCAACCAGTGAATAATTCCACCAATGTTTTTGACTCTTGTCATAATATTCGAGTGTATATGTGTTTTTCTCTATCCTACACGCCTAACAATAATAACCTTATGGTTGTGAATCTGGAATTAATTTTACTATAAAAAACCCAAGAATGTGTGTGTGCGAAAGTTATTTCTATGTCAAAGCATTATTCCCTTTGTATTTATTTCCATCCGCAATATCTCCCTTTCTCTGTCTCTCTCACACTCTTCCTGTCCATGAAGACCCTGATTTTTGCCAGAGGTATGCCAACCCAGAGAGACAGAGAGAGAGGCAACACGTCAAAGGATATTTTCACTGGGTCACTTGTGGACGACTTGCTACATATTATTAGATAGGTTTTGTATACTTAAACGTAACGTGTGTCTATATGTGTGTGTAGAAGGATAAGATGAGAGAAAATGTAAAAGCATAAGAGTTTTATTTGGAGGAAATCGAGATGCGGGGTGATAAACTATTGGTTGGTCTGGCAGCATTTGATAATGCATTGCATGCGACATGGCCTGCATGCGTATACATACATGCATGTGAAGTGAGTGTGCCGGGTACACTTGTAGGTCTCCGTATCTATGTAATCAGTATTTACACTTATGTACTTATTTAGCAGCAATCTTTCCCTATACTCCGCGCTATAACACTGCGTTTATATGTTCAATCTTATATATGTACATACATGGTACTGCATTGTGGCTTAAATTGAACCCTGCCAGTTCTGCAGAACAACCTAGGGCATTGGATATGTATTTGAATTATGTAGCCATGTGCATAGGAGCCATACTATTATAATAGGGCTATATAATGTAATAGCAGAGTGGCACGATGCATCATAGGAGTTATATATACGTTGGTACAAGTCCTTCCTGTAGGTTTAGGAGTAGATATGGATACGGGGGGATGTGACCCAACTGTATAGAAGAACACATATGTAGATTGACGTACATATATGGGACGTGCTCAAGTATACGTCCACGTATGTACATGTGTGTATAAATACAGAGAGTAAGTTTTGGGCCAATGATACATATCCCTAGGAATGGATTAGAGCGTCGTACATGGAGAGAGAGAATAAGGTATAGAGCGCAGGCAGGAGCATGGACATCCTATGAGCCCAGTCCCCTTACAATATTTATTGTTCGGAGTCCAAACCTAAGGGTGAAGTTAGAATAGCTACCTTTTCTCTCCTTTTGCTCTCCTACCGTACACGCACTTACATAAACGAGAAAATAGTACGACCCCTCCATCGTATCGATCAGCGAGAGAAAGGGAGTGAAGCCGAGTGAGAGTTTGCGAGGACGAGGACGACGAATATGCGCATGATGTTTTTTCTGATTTTACGGTTTTCCTTTCAGGCAAACTTTCAGGGTACCTCCAGTACTCAGACAGACAAGATATATTTCCTTGTCCTCCCCAAACGGATCTGTGCGGGTGTCCTATTTTGACATCCTCTTTAACCTAACGTAATCATTCCTACAGATCTCAACCTTAAATCCCAAGGAGAATCCTTGTATCTTTTTTTCCGCTCTTTCCAACAATCTTCTACAATCCCAAAATCCTTTGCCTTTTCTCTCTCTCTCACTCTCTCTCCTTCTCTTCAATTCCTCTCTCCAACCACATTTGTTCCTTACGTCATTTTCCCTACTCGTCCAAAATTTCTTTCTTTTTTATATACTTTTACTCTTTCCTTTCAACTCAATCAACTTCCCTCTCCAACATAGAGCAAAATTACATTTCACATGTCATAAACCTACCAAGGTAACAAAGTCTAAAACGGAAATCTAATTAAAGGACTCAAAGATAAATAACATAATACTAATAAATTACAACGAAAAAGTAACCACTCAGTCAGAACATTCTAGTTACTGTGCTCTAGTCTTTATGTGTACAAGTTAACAAGATTTTTTCTAAATACCAAAAAAATACATACAATACGGAGGAGGAGAAAATAAAAGTTAACTCAAATCTAGTCTTGTGATAAAATTTTACAGCAAAAAAATAAATAAATACAGTTCCAAACAGGAACTCTCTTTCATTTCGTGTATAGCAAAAGGCAATACACTTTTGAAACTAAAACTAGTTTTTGTGTTCCTTCATTGCGAGAATCTTCATATAGTTTCTACTAAAACCAAAGATACAAAAACAAGCAAAAAATACTAATAAAGATATCAGTTGAATTTATAATTCAATAATTTTTTACTATATACCGTCAAAATTCAATGAGCAACTCACGTAGTAATAATAACTTCAACTAGTCAAACTAATAATTCAGTAACCATTCATAAGAGGTTACAACTTGATGATCACATCATCTGGACCAAAATTGGGTGAAGATAGGACGGGAAAAGTGTAAGTTTTTTGTTTTAATTTCTAGTTTTAAGCTCGAGTATTTTAGTTAAGTGTAGACTCTTATGTATTGTAAAGCTTCGGGGTATGGACACCCAAGTAAAAATTCTTAGCCTTCCTTGCATATAGGATGAAGAGCAGGGAGTTGATGAGTTGAATACAGTTTTTTTCTATTTCCCTCCTGCTCCTACTTGATGAACTTTCTATGCATGTATCTTCTCTAGTTGCGCTCTGAAAATTCCGGGCTATTGCAGTGGTGTAGGATTTTGTGATGCAGCAAAAGCTCTAGAGCTAAACAGGTGTCCGTAGTACACGTGCAGTGCTATTCCCGAACCCCGTACATGGAACCTTTCTTCTCCTACCTGCTTCAACTTACTACACCAACAAGAGACTATATAGATATATATAAAATAAGCGACAACGTCGACGCAACTTTTCCCTTTAGTTCTTCTTTCCTCTTCTTTTCCAATTTAGCTGGGCTCTTGTTAAAAGAGTGTTTGTGTATACATGCAAGTGGTTGCAGTAGAAATTTTTTTTCTCTTTTTATTCTTCCTCTTCTTATTCTTCTTGTACTTTTTTTCTACTACATGAGCAGTTCCAGCTAGGGGCTTTCCTCTGTTTATAAAAACAGAGGAAGAGGTATAGGCACACATTGCTGGATTGGCTGATGGTTTTCGATATGATGTGGGAGCATGGGCTGGGAAGGCTACGTTCTCATATTACACTTATTTTTCTATTAACATGGGAATTTTCCGAGACCTGTTAAATGTGGCTAATTATTATTAGCTACACCGTCGGAATTTGTTGTTTCCTCTCCTTCCCTTGCATATTAATGAAAGCAAGAGTTGTTCAATTATTCAACTTTGTTTTCTCTCGTCCTCGGAAGTTTGCGCAACTTTTGTGGCATTTCTCATTGGCACAAAGTATTAACTCAACAAGATTTTCTTCATTATATAAATATACCTACGCGTATACAATTCACCCGAGTACATACATCCATAGAGCGGGTGCTGTAAAGTCAGAGCTGTAGAAGCTATATAATGGCTGCTCCTCTAATGTAATGTTGACTGTAAACATGTGCCCCTTTTTATGTACACACTAAAAAGTCTACTGTAAAAGTGTACCCTTTTACCCAGCGCCCTCAAAATGTGGATAAAACTCGTATATCCCCTTCATTCCTTATACTATAGCCCTACACATGTGTTTATGTCTATATAGACCCTGCAAATCAACTTGTGACGAAGTTGCATTATTTATACATACAAACTATAAACCAATGTTGATCCTTATGTAAGGTAACAGGTCTACATATCTCGCTTATTCCACTGTAAAAAAATGACACATAACATTTTATGCACACTAAAAGGCTGTGAGTTAACAACTTTAAAGGTGACAGTACAGGGCAACACCCCAAACTACTACGGCCTGACTAGTTCCAGTACCCCATGAAATGCAACGGGATCTTACCGAGGGGAATTGGATTTGTGTCTCTGTATATGTAAATGCAATCAGGTGAATACTACACAGTTAGCTTTTCACATGATCTTTATGGTGTGTACATGGATCTAAAAACTTTTTCTTATATTGAGACTCCGGATCAGCTTTTTCTTCCCATTGAGAAACTTATACACTTAGTATGGTTTATAGTGGTATAGTTTATCGAGGAAATCATGTCTGCATAAAGGGATGAAGGGAAATAGTGTTGAAATTTCGATAGAAGAATAATTTCCACCAATTACTCTTTTGAGGAAATTGTTCGAGAAATACGCTTCTTTCTACTATTCTTATGTTTTTTACGTAAATATTTGAAGAGCTGGAAGTGGAACGGAGTTTTTACTATTTTCACAACATGTAATATTACATGCATTAGCATGTTTTTTGAGCCTTTGGAATATTTTATAATTAGTTGGAGTATATAGGAGTGACTTGGGAGCTCCTGACATTAAGGAGAAGTAAGTCCGAGTGTATGTGTTTCTACTTTACCTATAAGGATGTGCAAGTAATAAAAATTTATTTCAACTTGTTTATATAATCTATGTGTACATACAGAGGAAATTGTATAGAAGGAACGGTATGGTACGATTACTAGGCTGGTACTGAACCGAGACGGTTTTTCTCTTAGCTCTTTTCGTATAAGTTACTCCGGGTCCATTAATTATATATAGATAGTTGAGAGAATGTTGTAGGTAGGTAAATATTACTTGTGAATGTAAAATGTGTATGGGTGCAGTTGTGAATGTGTGTGTGAGTGTATGTATACATAGGAAAATAGGTCCTTAAGAGTTTTGATTAGTCAGCTCTGGGCTAAAATATGCATAAGACCTCGTGTACAGAGGGTCCCCAGGAAACCACTTGCCCGTTACACATTCGATTCCATTTATTAGAAGGAGCATAAGCTTTACCCCTGAACACATGGTCTGATTCCAACGGCTTCTCCCTTCTCTCTCTCTCTCACTCTGGGTTTTTGTACACTCCGTCAGTTCTAACTTTTATATAAATATACATGCTCACATAATAGTCATTCTTCCTAAAATGGTCCTAAACTCCTGCAAGGCTTCATTGATCTCACTCGCTCCGGCAGTTTTTTCCAGAAAGAGAGTATAGAGTAGGAAAGCTATTCTTCCTCTCTGTATAGTTATTAGCAGCGCCAGTGTTTTCTCGTGACATTTTTCCTTACATTAGTAATCATAGTGTGTATATTCGCTGCGTATAGAAATTGTAGCGTCTCTAGAAAAAATGGCAACTGGTAGCTACGCTCTCCTCATATCACTAGCAACTTTGGGTTCTCACAAGCTCTACCCCAACATCTGACTTCTAACATTTGTCTGACATTCAACAATTGCTTTTGGATTTATCAGAAAGTAAAAAAATTGCTAGACTAAAACACTATTAGGCAATGAGAGGCCGTACATAGTTGCACCTTTGAGAAGACGCTTTTGTAATAATTATTAGAGAAACGATAGCGCTGGAATTGTAAGGGAGTAAAAGAGAGTGAGAGATATAAAACTGCTCATAAGAACCAACGAAATGAAATGAAAAGTCAGGGCTATACTAATTAACAATGCAGGTATTAGGGCTGACTGAAAGGATGGACAGGCGTATTCATGCTCTTATACTTTTGTTCCTAAGTGTTCTGATAGGATTTGCTCACGATTTAGCCCATTAAAATCATCCTATATAGTTTGAAGTAATCCTCATTCCCATTAGTTTTAATCTCACTTTCTCACAAAGAAGGAAAAAAAGAATTCACATCTCCTCCAATCCATTTATTTCCTATGGACCTACTTATGGAGAGTGTTGGCAATGAATGTGTAGAAATGGATGAAATTTTCATCCATCTTTCTTCTTCCGAATAAAAATATGTGCTTAGTTTATAACATTAAATTCAAGGGTAGTATTTCAAATTATATGTTGTAGTAGTAGTAGGAGTAGGAGTAGTAGTGGGCTAAATAAGATAAATTCGCAGTTCAAACGCAGCCCATAAATATATACATGGCATGTGTTCGAGAAAATTCTGTTAATCTCCTCTGGCATCACACTATGTATACATTTTTTTAAATGTGTTTATATAGAAAGGCAATATAGAATATAATCAAATCCTTTGCATATACTTTTTTAAGGCTGACGGTTAAGGAACGAAAATTGCTTCGTGGGGAAAAGAATCCGTCTCAAAGATATTTTCTCGTAGGATTGCTCAAATGCTTGCCCTTACGTTGTAGCATATGAGTTCCCTTTAAATGCAAAAATTCTTTTAGGAAAAAAATAAGATAGGATTTTAATCCATATTTTTTTATATGTATATTAAATGATGGTTCAAAACGTAGGGGTAAGAGAAGTATGTACCAGTAGTTAATTAAAAGGTAGGGAGGTGTAGGACAATGGTAGGAGTATATTTTTAGGTAATAAAAGTAATTGTAAAAAAATTGTTGCATTTTATTTTAGCGGAAACAATTTTTTCTGTAAATGTTTTTGTGGAATTTCATATTTGATTCTTAAGGGATAATGGAAGGGTTGAGGATATTAAGCAAGGCTGTAAATACGGAGGAAATGGTGCTGCATATCTGTCCAAGGGGAGACTATTAAATGGATGGAGCATCGGAGAATTTTGTTTATAGTTTTTTAATTCAAGCATATTGGATATGAGATGGAGCCTACTCAAAGAAAATGTGTGCATGAGTTACGAGAGAGAGAGAGAGAGAAAGAGAGTAGCTTGAATTAGTTTATGTTGAATTACGAAAGGCCATGGGGAATGGGAAAGTCGCTTCTGTATTAAGACACACTTACAAGATGAGCATTCAGCAATTTTCTCCATCTCTACATATGTACACTCAATATTTTCTCAGCATTTTGGCTTCAATTCTCATATCAAATATATACATATATAGTGCTTAGAAGTGGATTTGTATGCTTTTTTATCGACGTCTATTATACGGGAAACTTTTGAAAGATAGCATGTCCATTGACAAATAACACACATTTTGCCTATATTCTATGTATGTAAACGTAATCAAGCTAAAGTACTTTCCCATTTTTAAAAATTAAATAAAAGAAGGAGAGAGGACGACGAGAGCACTCAGTCAGAGGAGTTGGAATGGGAAAATGATAGGGAAATAAATGTACATGCTAAAAATAGCATCCACATTTGAAAGAGTGCTCAGACTTTTTCCTGTAATTTCCGTCTTTAATTCATGCTCCGACGATGGAAGCCTCCATTATTAAAGCTCACCTGTCTTTGCGGAAATTTCTAATAATCTGTAAATTTCAACCTGTCCGCACAACTATTACGCTTGATGCATCATCCGGTTCAAGTAACATGTCATAAGATTTATTTCCTTTCACACACACATATCAACCTCACACGTCAACATGCTACTGTCCATGAGAGACTTTTCCAAATTGTACACATACAGCTTCAGTCATCCGTAACAAGTCTTAAGGGCTGTGGTTTCCTTGCCGTAACTCTTGTACTTGTAACGCCACAGCTAAAAGTGAAGAGTCAGTTGAGATTTGTAATTCAAAAATTGTAACCATCGCTACACTCAGAATCAGTGCACTTCAGTAATATGCACATAACGAGGTTCGAATTTTCAACATTTGCTACTTATTAATTGAAGAGATAGGCGCCCGGTAGCAAAGTGGCTAAGGGCTCGGAACTGGTTTCGAGTGTCGCCTGAGTGCCCGGGTTCGAATCCCGAGGTGGTGCATAGTTGTTATTAAAGAAAATGGGTTTTTTCCACTGGGTTTTTCCCCTGACCGTCCCGACATATGACTACCTCCGTGAGTTTACGATGATAGCCCCAGAAAGCCCGAGTTACTTATAGATAGAATACAATGAAATGCATTGAACTTTGTAAGTGAACTGAACTAATAAAAGTTAAGATGGTTGACAACTCCGACAGACCTTAACAGGTATAGGTTGGAGTGTAAGCTCCAATAAATATTTATATCGTCGGGTAAAGTCCAAAAGGGGCTATATGCAGAAATCGCTTATGCATTATAGTAGTACATGCTAATTCCCGTATAAGCGATTTCTGCATGTAACCCCTTTTGAACTTTACCCGATGATATTTATTAAAGGCCCTGTAGGCTTTCGCCAATGGTCCAATATATATAGTTTTCATTGTAATGAATTCATAAGAAGCGTGCCGTCTCAGATTGACAGCACGGATAATT
>JAQFXU010000691.1:0-43658 GCA_034693705.1 Spatulosminthurus flaviceps | reverse complement strand
CGACTAACTCCTTACGTCCTGAGCGAATGAAATATTGCCGTTCCCCGTTTGCCCAATGTTAAGAGATCAGACATCCATGGCCACGCTAGCTCCTATGGTGAACATAGGAAGTCAATATTTGGTCAAAAGTTGCATGTTAGCATAAGGCTTCAGAAAAAAAGTTCAACATGCTTCACAATGCAACTTCATTTTTGGACAAAACCAAGATGACCGCCGAAATGGGCAAACTGACCGTTGTGCATTGGTGGAAATTTCTGTACAGGAATTTTCGTTGGTGGAAATTTCTATACAGGAATTTTCATTGGTAGAAATTTCTGTGCAAAATTTTTCATTGCATTAGCGGAACTTTATGTCCAGAATTTGGTTGAAATCACCCCAAAGTTTGACAATATCTCTAGTAAATTCATTAGCACAATCAAAATCGCCACCACATGGATTAAAAATTAAAACGGCGGCCACTACTTGTTTCAGCCACATCTGTTGAAATTTTGGTAACTTTGGTAACATAGCCGTCATTATAGTTTGAGGAGAGTGGCCTTGAGGTGGATGTTGGAGAGCATGTTATTTATTTTATAATAACATGATAATAACATTTGAGTGAACGTAAATTTATCCACACGTAGTAGTAATCAGAATTTTCGTTGATGGTAACTCCTTTTGACAGAAATCATCGCAAATGTAGCAAGTAGGTCCTTACCAGCCTTCCGGCCAGAAGTACACGAGGAGTCCGCACCATTAGAAATCCGTCAACTAATGCACCATTGTTGGGCTGACAATCCAGATGACAGACCAGATTTTACCTCAATTAAACAATGCCTCAAGAGATTGATGAAGTAAGTGGAGCAGTTTTTCTAGTCTTATCTCACGTTCCATCTTCACTTAGAATTCCACCTCCACACGTTCCCTCTCTAATATGAAACATGATATGGAACACGGAAGACGCATTAACGGACAGCTAAATATCATCTCAACAACTTTCCTCCAAATCAAGTTCAACTTGGCTCATTGTCAAAAATAATTATTCTCAAGTGCCACAAAGGATTCCCTGGCTCTGACAAATGAATGACTATTGTTACAAGTTTGGTGAGGAAATATCCAGGGAAATGACGGGGTCATCACTGTCACGTACTTAACACGATGATATGCATGAGAGTGACAACATCCATTACTTTCTATATTCCTCAGCTTACAGTTTTCCTTTCGACAAAGTATATTTTTAGGAGGAGCAAGTAACAAAGTAGCAGGTATCATTTCCCTCATAATTACAACATCTGAAAGACATTCTTCTCGGAAAAGAGACACGTGGCACAATTTTATCGTCTACAGTTTCTACACATCCCGCTGAATTTTAATCAGCCAGAAATATACTATACATTTTAATGGTGACCACGCCAAACAAAATTGTCGGATAAGCAGGGCTTAAAGGATGAAGTCTCAATTACTTTTTACTCCTCAGTCCCCTATTTTTCTGGGTGAATTAAATGTGTTTATAAGAGACAATTTTTCGGGGAAAGTCTAATCTCCGCGTAATTACACAGCATTAGTTTTAACAGATTTACGCAATCTGTGCTCCCGATACTTTTAAAGCATGAATTTCAACATTATTCTCACTTGCTTGGTAGAAAGAACCTGTGAGTAAAAGACACGCAAGTAATTTCTTTCGGCACTCATTGGTCGACTAAAATTGCAATTTCTTATTTTTCACTTGACTCGAAATTTCATAGGAACGGCTCAAAATTTTAGCTATCTGGGTTTTTTTGGCCACATTATTCACAAAAGGTCCTACACGAGTCAACATTTGGGTGAAACTACAGGAAATTTAGATCCTATATGGGTCAAAGACACAGGAGGAAATTTTGGTCCTATATAGGCCAAGACACAGTAGGAAAATTAGGTCATACTGGTCAACATTTTGGTGACACCGTAAGAAATGTAGCTCATATATTGGTCAAAATGTAGATCAAGTTGGTAGGAATTTTGTTTTGACACCTGTGAAAATTTAATCAACCATAACAAAATGTTTTATTGCACTACTACTACACCTTGTATGTTGTCCATATTTTAGCCCTTGTGTTTTTTGTGTGGGATTTCAGAGGGGCGGGGACAGTAAGTTTGGTAGATGATTTACTGCGAAGGTTGGAGCAGCATGCTTTACACCTTGAGGTCCTTGTAGAAGACAAAACTAGGGAATTAGAACAGGAGAAAAGACGCTCTGAAGACTTACTCTACCAGGTTTTGCCAAGGTAAGACACTCACTCCTGCAATACTCTCCACCATCCCCACTAACTGTCTTGAGCGCGGTGGTTTACGACTGCATTGTAAACCCATTTATTTTAGGGTTGGGATTTCCAGCAAAGAGAGATTTACTTGAGAATTCCAACCATGCACTGCTCAAATTATATTCTACCTCAAATTCTTTCTCACACAAGCTCTTACACTTCCCTCATATAGTTCCACTGTGGTAACTATACCTTGTTTCGCCTCTCCCTTTCACTATCCTTTCTTCTTCCCCCAATTTACTCTACAAAGATGGAGAGCACGATGCTGTCAATTGTACAATCCCTACACCTATGTAGAGAAAAAATATGTATAGCAAATGGTCCGAGCAATTCTTGTAGTATTTTTAAGAATCGCATGAATAGAAAAAAAGTACGTAGGATATATGTGATAGACGTGGAGAGAAAATGTAAGCTATATCAGCTGACAAGGATTCCCTTCCTTAAAATACTATGCACTATGTATTCAAGGTGATAGTACGTAAATTACTAGTAGTAGTAAATTACTAAAAGTAAACTTGCAATTGTTCTCTCTTATAAATTGTTCATTGCAATTTGTTATCCTACCTGTAGGTTTTACTTTACTTGAAGATTTATTAGACGCTTGTGTATGAGGGCGCGAGAGGAATTTTAAAAAATGAAAAAGTGTACAAGAAAATTTTCGAGGTACTAAAAATGTCTAGGTGGTGCTTCAACTATGGACCGTGCTATGTAGTTGCCACAAATTTATCCATTGATTACGGCATTCCTAAGGATGCACATTCAATTCTGCTAGCCTCGTTAGAAATCCTGTACTCATTCTTTTCAAGTATGTGGTAGTGGTAGTAGTAGTGTGGTGAAAAATTAATGAGATAATTTATGGGTGAATTGGAAGTTTATTGACCAAAGTTAGAGTAGAGTTAAAAGAGATGTACATATATAATATGGGACGGGACAATAATGAAAAATTGATTGGTTGTAAATTATTATTCATGTGAACTTTTATGATTACGATTTATTTTATTTGTACTATAATAGACAAGTGGCGGAGCAACTTTTACGTGGAGAAACCGTAGTTCCAGAATCCTTTGATGCCGTGACAATATATTTTTCTGATATTGTAGGCTTCACCTCAATCTGTGCTAAATCCACTCCAATTCAAGTCAGTGTCATGTAACTTTCATAAAAAATTAAGCTTTAAAATTAAACAAGTTTCCATTTTTTCATTTCACTTCCTGCCTACAAAATTTGGGTCAAAACGGATGTAACTTTTACTTGCATCGACCAAAATATCTAATCACCGTACTAAATTTTAGATGACATTGACCTAAATTCCAATATTTACAATTGGATAAAATTTAGGTCAATTGTAATTTGAGTTGTATGGGTAGAAATTTTTATCCTCGTGTTGTAATAATGACCAATTTGGGTTGAATTAGAAGAAATTTCTATCCAATGGACCAAATTTTTTACGGGGTGCATTTAAAAGTGGTCTACATCGCTCCCAATTTGTTACCAAGAACTTCTTGGCAAGAAGTCCAGATTTGAATTTTGGTTTCAAAGCTACAATTTTATTACTCTGCCAATCTCGAGATTTCTCTTTGCAGTAACTAAAACTTCTATGCTAACTTTTAATTTTCGGTTGCATAGCAGACTGTTTCTTTCCCTTAAGGAAAAAAGCTGTGGAGTTTATATGTTGATGAAAATTCAAAATAAAAATAACTTTGTAATGGGCTTCAATTTCTCAAAATTTAAATTGGTCTTGGATAGAAAATTGGGTTGCGTGGGCTGAGAAAAATACAAGATGAGGAAAGTAAAGTACCGTGATGAGATTGCTTTTACTGTAAGTGCATGTTGCTGGAGAAGTATAGAGGAAAGCACGTGGTTTATTTATCCTATTGTGACTCTTTACTCTCTATAGGTTGTAGACTTTTTGAATAATTTATATGGGACGTTTGATGGGATCCTAGACAGTTTCGATGCTTACAAGGTAAGTAAATTGAAAGACTTTGCAAATAATTTTTTAGAATGGTAACACAGGTATGTGGAGAATTTCTGTGTGTGGGTGTGTACATTCCCACTTGATGAGCTTCACCACTAAAGTTTAGACAATACTCTCACAAGAGAGATATTGGTCAGAGATATTGGTACTTGGGGGCAATTCAATATTGTAGTAGAGTGGTAAATAAGGACCTATGTTCACTCTCAATGTTGACAGGTGGAAACAATAGGAGATGCTTACATGGTTGTTTCGGGGGCTCCACAGCGTAATGAAGATGCTCATGTATGTGAAATTGCTTACCTGGCATTGGCAGTTTTGGATGCTGTAACAAATTATGAAATAGGCCATCTACCTGACGACCAGCTGATGATACGTATAGGCATTCATACTGGTGAGTCCCTTGTAAATGGTCGTATATATTGACTAATAGAAATATCTTCAAGATGAAGAATTTCTAATTTGCAAATAGTAGTCCTGAATGCCTGTGAAAAATTCATTGCAAATTTGGTTGCATGGGTGAATATTTAATGTATGACTAGAAATCATTGAATTTCGTATCTTCTAAAATCTTGATTTTTTTTAAATTTAGGACCAGTGTGCGCAGGTGTGGTGGGACATCGAATGCCCCATTATTGCCTGTTTGGTGATACAGTAAATACTGCTTCCCGAATGGAATCCTCCGGAATGCGTAAGTTGCCTTGTTTTTTTGCATTTTAGTTTTCGTATCATGTTGATATTTGTGACAGCTGCGGCTAAAATTCCGGTGATTCTGGGTCATACAGTCATCGCTAAAAGAGCATTGACATGGTCTTGGATCTTCAGCATTCCAAGTGGGACAGTGGTTTTTATTGTTGCGGAGCTCTAAAATATGACTTAGATAATTTATTTTCGACCAAGTTTCCAAGTGAACTGTTTTGGTCTCAGGGGAAGAGGAAAATTCCGCCATTTTGTTTGCGTCGGTTGGAAATATATTGTCTCGAAACAAATTTAATTTGCATTGCACAGGTAGAAAGAATTTTGTTTATTTTGGTCCGTGCAATTAATACGGATGGATGGGTAAAAATTATATTTAGGTAGGGCAAAATTTCGTTTGCATCGTTGGAAATTTCATTTGTAGTGGGTGGAGACTTGGGAAAGTGGACGGGATTGAAGTAGTACTTTAGATTTTTGGCTGCATATTTATATTTGAGTAGGTTGCGTAGATTGGAAATCCCGTAGGGGTTTTGTCATGAAATATTTACGAATTCTTACTGAGCTTCGTTCCGGGTCCAGGAGTATGTAGTATTTTGTAGCTTAGTTTTCTCCGGCCATGGTAAAAACCTGTTTGTTAGAAGGAGCTGTCCTTTTCCCCGGTTTACGTCCCTCTCAGTTAGTCAAGTGTGTGTCAGGAGCAGGAATGGGAAGACGGAGGAAAGCCCCGCTTGCTTTGCCCATGATGAGTGTATAGCAAAGTATTCTTAGCGTGCCACTACTGGAATCACGTATGGACATAAACGCGTAGTAGTTTCAATTTTATGTGCAAACAGTTTGTATTTCTCCCCATTCACGTATCTCTGTAGCATGTATGTACACACACACATGGGCCCCTCCATTGCCCTCAGTTGACATTTACTTTCAAAAGAATTGTGTGGATGGAGGCAATATTTCGGGGTAACTACAAATTGAGAGCTACTTGTCCGCTTTTGGTGAGAGTCTAGTCAAAGTGAGTCATTCCGTCCATCCAATCTGATGCCAGTGGTCATGGCCAGTGTTGATGTTTAAACTGAAGAGACACTTGAGAGAAGGGGAAAGAGCGAGGAAATTAGTTACATCCACCTAATTTTTCACTACGCTTTCCAAATTACTTGTTTAAATGCTAAACTATGCTGGAAACTCCACTTTGGAACTTTCAACATCCCATGCTTATTCAGTGGGAAAATTTGATCACACGTCCGAGTATTTGGTTGTTGAATTTACCTTGCCTGGAGTAGTGCTTACCTCTAAGTATGTAGTCTACATAGTGTTGGGTTCGTAGTTGACCAAGTAGTACGTATCAGTGAGAAGATTGTTTATATTGACGGATGGGCTCGTGCTGTTTCTATCTATTTTGTCGAGTCCTTTCACCGTCCTAGGAAACCACTACCCGCAAGCCACAACGACGTTGTTTCGAACAATATGTACACTTACATTGAGTGACTCGCACCGTATTTGGAGTCACGTCGGCCGGAATTTAATTTTTCTCAAATATTTCACAATTTATCTCTTTTTTTGATTTTTTTTTTCTAAATTTTTCTCAAGTTGTCCGAAATTTTTCACAATACAATATTTGCAAAAGATGTGTTAAATTATTTTAAATGTCCCTCTATTTTGTATACATTTTTCGCACATTTTGCTAAATATCCCAGATTTTTTAAAAAGACGCTCAAATTTATCCACCTTTTTTGCAAATATTTCAACACTTTTTCCCAATTAATTTATTTTAAAATGTCTCAAATATTTCAACAATTTTCGCAGATTTTGCAAAATGTCTTAAATATTTTTAAAAAATTGGGAATTTTGTAAAATGTCTCATATTTTTCGCCGGTTATTCGACATTTTGGATGACATCGGTGAGTCTTTCTTTGCATCTACAAAAAATTTTAGTAATAATACCGAACATAAAATTATTGTGGCTTATTTTTACTTCCCACAGTCTAAATTGCACTCAATAGTTTTTGTTTTTGCACAACATGCACAAGGAAATTTTAGCACTGTTGTTCCCATCTGATTTTTTAGTAGACAAGGCCTCATCGCTGTGAGATAATTTGGAATATGTGTAGAATTCTTGTAAAAAGCTCAAGTATAAGCTAAGCAATACTAAAACTAGGGGGAACTAAATGAGGCTAGACCTTCGGAAACTTTATAGAAGCCACAAGAACCGTGGTGAGCAATGTTATGTTATATAACGTCCATGCTATCTTCATAAGACTAGGCATATCCCTGCTGTGGGTTTTAAGTGTTACGCAGTGTTAGTATTGCATATACTACGTACGCCTACAAATCAGTACCATTTCATTTCAATTTGTAAGCATACTCCTTGGTATTTCCTTCTTGGTTAGAGCTCTGTCTTCCACCTCTGTACATTGTGCAGTTCTTGAAAGGATACCCCAGGTAATTTCTTTAACTTACTTTGTGTTTGCTTTTCCAGCTGCTTTCTTCACCCTATAGTCCTAAGTTAATGCCGGAGGAGGGGTTTAAATTTAAACAAGGTATTTTCTTTAACACACGTTGTGAAGAAATTGGAAGGTGGAACAATTTCCCTGAGGAATCAAAACATTTCTGGGAGAAAGTCACGTCATTAACTCTTTTAAGTCAATTAAAAATAACAAATAACAAATGTTCAAAGGTAGATGTTTGTATGTGTAGACATTGACTCTGTTCTTCACGTATTGCTTTACTATGAATAATTACCTTTCTATCGGCTTTTAGATCATTTGCTCTCTTTCAGATGTGTCGAACCAACACTTTCTAGTTTATCCAAGTTTTCTCTCCCTACTTTCTAGATTTCCTTCAAATCTCAATGTAAATTTGTAAAGTCTCCAGTCTTATTTATTTACAACAGGCCTTATTTCGTTTGTAAATATCATTCGACATTTCAGTCAAGTATTGAGAGCATTTGACCCTGTAATGGGAAAACTCATGTATTCAACATTGTAGTGTAGGTGAAATGTTTTGCATACAATTGAAAAAAAATCCCCCACATATATTCTGGTGGAAACGATAAAATTTGTCTTCCTGGAACGCCTACATTGTTAAAAAAAATGGTAGGATATAACATTATTGGAGTCGAGAGTAAATGGGGACATGGAGAAAAGTTTTTGCACTGTGTACCATCGGAATACTACGCGTTTTGTCAATTTTATCCACTATAATGTGACTTATGTCATACAAGCATATATCTTTTTTATGAAGTACCTAACAAGCTTGAGAATCGTTCTAGCTATTGCATGAATAGTGAATCATGTTATTTTTTCTCTCTCTCTCTCTCTACTTTCCTCTGCAACAGCCCTGAGGATTCACATAACGGAAACAACTGCACGGGGTTTGCAAGAAAAGGGTGGCTTCCATTTGACTCCCAGAGGCGAGGTAAACTCACTTCTTTCATTCTAACATCCAGAACTTGTCAAAAGCTCCATTCTGCATTCTCCACCGCTCTCTTGTACTATTTCCACAATTTTTTTTTACCCTGGCAATGAAGACGTACACTTTTTATCTATCCGGAAAAGTTTATCCCAGTGAAATTACACCGGAATATTACTTGTATTCTGACCACATTGTAAAAGCCAGGGGAAAAAAATAGCCGGCACTCTTTCTTCTATTATATTGATTGACAAATCCTTCAAGAGAAAATAACCATAAAAGAAAAAAAAATGGTCTTGATATTTTTTCAAAGCAACTTTTCAAACACCCACACATAAGTACATATAAAGATGTGGAAATGTACACATAAATATAACCATCCCGTTTCTATACAAAGTCAGACTGACATTTATGCCGAACATGCCCAGAGTTTCGATTCCAAACTAATGTTGGGAAAAAATACTTTCTCAAAAAAAAAAAATTGTCACCACATAGAGTCATACAAAGTTAAGCGGGAATTTACCTTCCTATAGAATTCTCTCACTTGAAAAAAGTCTTGGGAAAGAATGAAACGGTTGAAAAATCAGGACATAAATTTCCCACAAGTTTTCTTATTTCCTCCATTGCGTGGACGGTTGACGGAGGAAGCCATTTCATTTTGAATTCCATGCATAAATATATGTAATATAATTTTTTCCCCCCATAATATCTACTCCTGGTTAAATTTACCAAGTCCTTTAAAATTACTGGGACAATTTCCCATGGAATCTAGAGTTTTACATTTACAAGAGATGGAGTTTGCAAAGTTGAATTAATACAATTTCTATATATATCCTTGACTTTTACTTGCTGAGGAAACTATACAGTCATATTGGACCCGATCTTTTTTCACAAGTTCTGTCTTTTTCATAGTATTTATGATAGGCAAGGGTCAATTCTCTGTTTATGTATTTGGTCAATAAAAATGTTCAGAGCTGTATACACGAGTGTTGATGGTTTTTTTGTGCCAATTTTGGCAGGTACTTTTGAAAGGGAAAGGAGTTACTCATACGTTCTGGTTAGAAGGATGTGATGATGAATCTGCATGGCGGAGAGCCAGAAAAGTACAAACGTCCAGCTCGAAGGAGTCGATTCAAACGAAATGCAGTGTGAGTGTCTCGGCTCCCATCAACCATCACCATCATCTCTACTCCCATTCACCGTCCAATAATATCACAACAATCTGTGTCACTCCAGCTGAATGACATTCCATCAAGAGAGGAAAAAACCCTTTCTTCCCTTTCTCTCTCCACACTCTTCCTCCTCCTGCTCCTTCCTTTCTCCTCATAAGAGTCCATGCTGAAGTCTCCTATTATTCACATGACAAGTACATATGGACACGTGGACTGAAGGTGTCTCTACCTTTATTACATGATGGAAGCTTATGGAAGCAACCGCAGTAGAGTTCCATTTGTTGTGCACACGTCCAAACTGTTTTGTTTACCTCAATGCCTACATACTACACCACAATAGCAAACCATGTGAGAATCTTTTGTTTTCAACTCTACATTTCCCATCATCTCTTCCCTATTCTAGTAATTATTCCTCTGCGTCTAGAGACTTTGCTTTTCCACTATACAGAGAGACCGTTCATTTATTATTAGGAGGGAAGTAATGAACACTAAGCCAAGGATTAATATCCGACTTTTTCATCTCATTGTAAAGTTGAGCTTCATCTATACCATGCTCACATCTGTAGTGATAATTTACAGAGTTTTGTGTTCCCCTTAATTTGTGTCAAGTTTTCAGAATTTCCCACCCAACTGGAAATCCTCTTCTATATGCTCTCTATCCCCCTCGAGTCATCCAACTTTAATAGTATTCAGTGACTGTAGCAATGACAATGTGTTTATGGTAGCATCATCATCAGCTCCTGACATTGAATTATGAATTTTTTCGATTATTAGGAGGAAATCAATTAGAAAGTATCGGGGGCCTCGTACGTTACCTTGAACATTACAGTGTGAAGTTGTAAGTGTTAAAAGAGGGGGAAGGGGAAAGTTGATGTAGCGCCCACTGAGTAGCCAAAGGTTCTTGTTGGATGATCAGCCGTTGCGTACGTGGGAAGATTAGTGGGAAAAAGTAAGTTTTGTGGGGAGTTAAGTGAGGACTGTAGGAGCAGCGAGGAGCACAGCATGGGATAACCTGCTTTTTAATGGGAGCCATCAATGTGTTGGACCCTAATTGCTACCACCACAACAAAGTAAGTTCGAGATAAAGAGGAAGGGAAAAAATCAACATGAGCACAAATCCCTTCTTTTCATATTCTTCCATCCATTCTATATATGTGAAGATTTTGAAGGCAATCGACGTATTTCTGTAAGCGCTATGGATGTTGGGGTCTGTAGATACTGGGGAGTCAAGGCACAATGATATTCTCAATGATACCTGAAAAAAAAATTAAGCCCGCCCTCAACGTTTCTATAAAATTGGATAGGTACGTATGTTGGGTGACACCCGGAGTATCATTCTGGGTGTACTCCCCAGTATAGTAGTTCTTTTGCATATGCGATTGCTATCTCTTGCTCTGTGTGTTTGGTACATTGGCAGGAGTAATGGGAATAGTTTTCAAAGGATATTTCACTAATCTTTGGGAGCTACGAGAAGAAATGGCTGATAAAGAAATTAATTAATTTTACTTCTATACCGTTTGATTTCCATCACGCGAGCACACCAATGAACAAGTCTAAAAAATATTGTGATCAAATTTCAGTCATTCATTGTAATAATAATTATTGTTATTAGAACCTTTTACTTTAAACAGGAGCACTAATTTATCACATCTTACCCTTTTATTTGTATGAGTGTCCACTCCGGCTGGACTTCCCTTTATTTTTTCTCACCCCAGGACATTTTTGTCACTATGAACTTGAAGAGGGGATTTACTGGGTGAAAGTCAATGTTAATATTTTGGAGGCGTAAGTCAGGTTTTGTTGCTTTCAATATAGTATTATATGTATAAGTAGAAGTAATTTTTTTTTACATTCCTTTCTCCTATTAAGTATCTCCTACCGAATTTTAGTTACTGTCTTTCCCCTTGAAATTTTGGTTACCACACGGCCCAAATTTCAATGAAACAAAATGGTGGGTCAAAATTCATTTAACACTTTAGCGATATCACCTAAAAATAGTTGTAACTTTTATAATTTAAGCGGGCCAAAGTTTTGATTTTATCGGGCATCGCCAATCATTTATAGGTGAATCGTATTGTGGTGAAGCGAACTTGGAAATTCTATTAAAGTACCTCGAAATAATCCATTTTAAAGAGTTTCCTTCTTTACTCGACCAAAGCAATGTGATAAAGTTTCAATTAAGGTCAGTAATACAATTCAGTATGTAACATGTTTAAAAAAGTTATTTTGAGGATTCGTATCACGCCAATATTACTTTCGTTTCGAGTATTGTAATGTGATACAAATAATAAAATTATTTTATCTATCTCCCAAAATCTTTTAACTTGGATCCCTGAACCATAGAAAAAGTTGGTAGTAGTACCCGAAAATTGACTAGTCAGAAGCACGTGGATGGTAAAAAAAATATTATTTATAAATAATTCAAACTATATAACCGTATGGGTGAAAATGATCGTAGCCGAGCTACATAGTTATTACTATAGAAATATATGTACACCATAGAATAGTTCAAATCACCTAGCAATTTAAAAGTTTCTAGTGGATTAATTACAGTAAAATAAGCATTTAGGTTAAGATTTACATTTGTATGTACGCCAACT
Organism: Spatulosminthurus flaviceps; assembly: GCA_034693705.1. Taxonomy (NCBI): domain Eukaryota; kingdom Metazoa; phylum Arthropoda; class Collembola; order Symphypleona; family Sminthuridae; genus Spatulosminthurus; species Spatulosminthurus flaviceps. The sequence continues at coordinate 31,531 of JAQFXU010000691.1, read as the reverse complement.
CATGTGTAAGTACCAAATATGTATGCACTTGTGAACTTGATGTCTTTGGAATTGCTAATACTATAATGCAATGGTATGAACACTTTATTTATTTTGTTAACGAAGACTACTATACCTCTGGATTAAAATACATATGATATGACTGGGATGTAAATGTCTTGTAGAAAGTAAGACATAAATAAAATTGTGAGAAGTCTTATTACTATCTCTTTGAGAGTACTTATTCTTTCTTTCATTTGGAACACTCATATATGGACGTTAGAAATCTCAACGTCCAGGCTTTAGATACTCGAGAATTAGAGCACATAGTGATCATGAGAGAGCGAGCCATGTAAAAAAGGGAAGGAGAAAGCAACAAGGTGGAAAGGACCGTTGGTAAAATGTTGGTATAGAGATTGAATTGAATTTGTTCCACTTGTCCAGTTATTATTGCTTTTCCACCTACTCGGAGAAATTCAGCTTAAAAGCACTAAAAGAGAGAAACACTTGATGGGAATCCATATTCTGGAAGTTTTACCTCCCCAGTTTTAGTGTGTTTTTTATATGTTCAGAGAGGATATGGCTGAACTTGTCATACATTTCAAGCTATATAGGGAAGGACGTATATAGCTGCACCTCAACTCGGCACCAATGCCCTAAACACTCTGCGGTGAATAAAGAATTAATTCAAGGGTGCATGTGGGAAACCCATCGTGAATTTATTTTGTAAGTTTATTGCTTAAGAAAAGAAATTGAATATTCACTTATATATTCAGAAGAAATGTATTATTTACCTTGGCATGAAACTGGCCCTTTTATTCCAAACCTAAGAATTTATTATTCATATTTGTGGATCCGTAAAATTTATAGACTTGTGGTAGTTGTAGAGACCATTTGACTATGAAAAATTAAATATGTTGGTGGTTATTTCCTGTCTGCTGAATGACTTAATGAATTACGTTAAGTTGGAGAGGAGTTTAGACTTGTGGAAGTGTAGCACTATTTATTACTAGTTTCAAAGCACCATATGTTTCCAGATAATACCATCACAATCATCATTAATTATTTATCATGATTGACTACGCACGTATATGTATAGTAGATATGTAATTTGTTGAAAGGTTAAGGTTTACAATGATTGTATGACTTACAATCTATTCTTGCAATACAGTGACCATACACATATACTAGAGGGGAATAATTCCGTGAGACATTGTAGGAACTATAACGAAGTGAAAGAATTAGTATTACTGAATATACAGACGACGTTGCAAAACTTTGGAAACTACCAATAACAAAACAAGTTCTTAAACAAAAACACAGTCTGATCAGTGGAATGAGTTATATTTAAAACATGTGACATTATGGTTAACGAAATGATGTGGAGGGACATGTATGAGTTCGTAAATACATATCATGTCCGACTTAAATCCTCTAGTTCCGTACTCACTGCATCTTTCAGAATAATCATATCATTTAACAAATCACAGTATAGTTTCCTCACCATAAACAACAACTTAATTTCCTAATTCACAAACCATTGAGTATATTAACTTCCGTGGAAGTACATATAAAGGCTAATTTGAAACTGGGAAAACTTAGAAGCTACTTAAAAATCTTTTGGGGGATAGTAGACACATTGTGCAGGATGCAACTATGGAAGAAAATTTCATAACAGAGGTAAAATTTTTGCGGTCCGTCTCTTCCGGGCTCACTGAGCAAGACGCATGGGGGCAAACTTAACGTGTATATAAGAGTTTTTGAGGCAAGTGCATCCTATAAATTCCATATATAAGCTTGAATGGGTGCAAAAAAATACATTTATGGCATAAACATGAACTTAAAGCTTTTCTAGAGAAAATGGAATGTGTGGCTTTAAGAATTCGATTCTCCAGCCAACGGACGTTCATCCTTCATAAAATGTTTGTAGTATAATACGCATTGTCGTTGTTTTACTTCGTCTCACTCGAACTCCTGGGGTCCAGACTTCATTCTGGGATTAGGATTTTCCTGAAATCACACAAAAGAAAATTTTTTATTTGCCTTCAAATGAGCAAGGCATTCAACAAAATTACTTTTTTTGGGAGGCACACACATACACACATTCAAAAAAAATTGTTTGAGTATTTTAGAGATATAGACTGTATCTAGGGCAGTTTTTATTTAAAGATATTTTTGTAAATGTTTTTTTGTACTGAGAATATAGTGAAATGGAGCTTTTCCAGTGTGAAATACAAATTTGGGTGGTCTGCAGTCTACAGTACTGAACACGAGATTAGGTTCTTTTTGCTCATTGGAGGAAAAACTTTTCCTGAGAAATTACTCTGTCCGACAGGTTCCTGAACAGCCTGATTAGGTTACTCTAAGTTCTGCATTGATTAAAGCATTTGAACACACATGAGTAGGAAAGGAAAGAAAAACAAAAGAAACTGAATGAAATTAGAGCAGAAATCTTAAGTCGTCTATCCGCCTATATCGTTGGTCCAATATTCAAACTCCCGGATAAAATCACCACCGAAAAACTTAAGTACAAACATTACTACCAGAGAAAGTGATTTCCACACATAAAGGCTCCGAATGATTGATTTTTCAAAGTAAATTTTTAATTTAGTCTGGAAGAAGAAAATAAGGAGAAAATAATTCCTTCAACAACGCAGCCATGGGCTCAACGTTTTTCATTTCAAACTCTTTGAAATACGCCGTGAAAGGTAAATGAGTGTCAAGCTGTGTGAGCTGTGCAAATATAAAAGAAAAATTACAATCTATTTCCCATCTACCAGCTTCCCGTTGAGTCCCGCGGCATGTTTCTCCCACGTACACACAAATGATGAAAATTAAATCTATCTAACATGAACACACTGTCAAACAAGAGAAGAACTTAAACAAATTTTATACAGGGGAAAGGTGCGAGTAAGATATGAAAAGTAATAGATACGGACGTAGGCAGTGGGAATGTACGACCAGAATTTAAAGCATTGATTACCAAAACTCTTACGTGCTTCCAAACTTTTCAGAGTTGCAAACGCATTTCTGAAGTCATTAGTGGCTTCTTGCAAGAGACTTGAGAGTTTGTCCAAATCTGAGTCGGAATCCGTTGTATCCAATGAAGATGTCCTCAATCTTGGGAACCAGCAGAGGTTCCGTTCCTGGAAAAAAGTTTTCAATATGCAGACTTTTCCTCCATTATTCCAACTACTTCAACCGCAACTACAAAGAAACAAATGAGCAGACAAACCTTTAATTGTTTGCTGACGTAGCACTCAGAACCGGTGAACTCAGTTGGTTCCTTCAGTTTCAGGTGAACCATAAAATAAAGGTAATTCCACATATTGTGCTCTTTCTTTATATGATGCTCAAAGGTAACAGATTTGTTATCGAACGCCGAACGATTCAGACCTAAAAAGAATAATTAAAAATCAATAATTTAGATAACTATCATTAAAAATAATATCCTTTCAAATAAGGTGAGTTTAAGAGGAATATGCAGTGGATGACAAGGAAACTAACCACAAATAAAACAAGTGTTTTTCAACGTCTCCTCTTGTGTTTGCTTCTCCTCCCTCAAATCGGCAAACGTATCGATAATGACACCAAAAATGAGATTCAGAATAATAATGATTATCACAAAATAGAAGAGCATATCGTAGAGCACGCGACCCGCGTACGACATTTCCTGCAGATATTTAAGAAGAAAAATTAATTTGGGGCCTGATGAGAAATTGACGCTATACATTCATTTAAAGAGCGCAGCTTTTTTGAGACTCTTATCATTCGCGTGTAATATATTGTTAGTTTTGTTGTCAAAAAACGAACCGTTTTACTAGGCGACCTGAGTACGTCTCCTATACCACCTCCATTCCTCAAGCCTTGGTTTAAGGTTGTGATGATGCACATCAAAAGTGTGTCACACACATTCTCCTTCGCTTCTCCTTCGTTTCCATCACTCATATCTGTGTCGTTTTCTGTAATAGTAATAATTGCATTGGTGAATTCATGGAGGGAGTTTACATATGCGAGTAGTAAATGCATGTACGATTTCCCTCGACAAAACTTTCTTGTCTCCTCGTATAAGAAGGAGAACCCTATAATGAAAATTAATAGCTCCGCATTCAGGCCTCGGCACGGAAATCTAACGAAGACGGAAGAGAAGAGGTAGAGAAGCAAAAGGAACAAACAAACAGCACAACAGATTCCCTGAGTTCATCCCAAGCAAGCCCAAGCTAATGCACCACGATAACTTCGTGGATGATTTTTGTAAAAATCCTTACCATTTCCGATTAGGTCGACTGGCATGAGGAAGTCTTCCTGGAAGTACATAAAGCCAACGATGGAGAAGAGGTAGACTAGAATTATTCCAAGAATGGCTGTCAAAATTATAGACCGACCGTTCCTCGTTACAGACCGAATTACATTCATTAAGGTTTCTTCTTGGTAAGCGACATCAAATAACTACGAAAAATGAATTTAAATCCTTGATTATTCTTAGAGGAAATATGCGCATACACAAAATCACAAAAATCCATATTAGAAAGCCCGGAAAATCTGAGCAGAGTGAATTACTCGAGATTCCCGCAATACAGCAATACTCACCAAGATAGAGTAAAAGAACTCATGAACAAATTTCCCACACATACATAAAATCCCGAATGTAGCATGGTATAGGAAGTCCGTATCAAAGAAAATAGCTTGGCACAAAAATTTCACGTCGAGCACTCCTTCCTTCTTGGAACCTTGGCGGAAAAACTTACCACTCTTACACTGATGCGATACTATATGAAGGTATTTTAACAGTATCTGTAGACAATGAATACCATTGCAATTTTAAAATTATTACTGCATCATACCACAACCAATTTATAATAAAAATGCAAATATCAATGAGTTAACTGTCAGTTCACGGATGTTTTTCCTACATAGGGAATTGGATAGAAGGATCCGGGATTCTAGATAGAATGGATGAGAACATACAGCTTAAGATAATTCTTACCGTGGTATATCCAAGGATCTTGATAGTATGTTGTGGTCCAGCTAGGGCGATTATAATGACAATAATAAGAGATATATTCGCTTGAAGACTGGATGTGTCTGGTTTCCGTAATTGGTTTTGACCACAGACGAACAATAGAAGGCCCATGATTATTCCCCAATGGTAGGTGCGTCCAGAATTGATTGTGTCTACATTTTCATTTATAATATTGCCATTAAAGCATTTCTCAGTAAGAACTTTATTCCTCTTCTTCTCAAAGAGTAAAGTCAAAGTGCAAAATCACACCCTCATTTTTTTCTGATCTCTTTCATTTCTGGCCGTATTTATTATTTTTATGAATCTCTATATCCTACACTCAAATGGTATTGAATGGCTTCATCATTCCAGAGCTGGATAACTTTATGTACATTGAAGGAGCAATATGAGAGATAAAGTTATACTCGTGGTCAATTACCTTCATATTCCGTTGGAAATGGGTAGCCCAATGCAACAGCAATGTTGATCATCACTATCATATTGAACACCAAATTTCCCAAGAACGACTCATATAAGCTGCAGTTATACAACATTTGACGATCTGAAAAAAAACCCAAAACATACATTAGTACACTCCAGGAAAGAATTCACCTTGAAAATCCTCAAACTGCCACGTAGTGTATGCGTATGCACGTAGGAAAGGTTCGAAGGTCTAGAATCATTTAGTTTCCTCTCTTCACCCGAGATAGATACATTTACTGGACAAATGTCTTTCAAATATAGAAGATATTACATCAATAAAACGTACTTAGCAACGTTTGCTGCCACTCCATTTCGTACATTAGGGAATCTCTCTGCTCAAAGAAGTTGCTCACTTTGGAACCTTTCTCATCACTCTCGGTTGTGCGAAATACTCTCTCTTTCGTATCCTTTGTGAGAAATCCACATTTTGATGGAATTGGAAATACCACTCGTTCTAAATATTCCTCCTCACCTTGTCTCACGATCTGTGACAATCATGGGCACATACATATCAAAGAAATAGAAGATGCAATATGGGTTATGGCAAGGGACCAGTTGGCAAAAGGAACACATCATTCCAGTGATTGCACTTACTTCTATTTGCGCTGTCCTCTCACTGTAATAGGAAAAAGCATCAGCGTACAGACTCTTCTTACTAAGAGCTTTGTCAAGTTCGGCCTGAACTGACTTGTCATGTTGCTTGAGCTGATGGCAGAGAATATACAAGGCATGCCCAACCTAAAAATTCCATTAAGTCACACTCCTTTGGATATTCCATTTTTAATAAGTTGTAAAAGATTTGACTTGAGCATGTTGGTTTCCGAACAAGCTCATAGCCACATTGCATAATAGACCGTACTTGTTTTGCCCCAACTCCGTTTCCACGCATTAAAAATACATATTCATCCCTATCGGAACTGTAAGCCTTGCCTATCATTTCAATCTAGAAGAAAAATTTAAACAAAAAAATCAATAAGCCTAAAAACGAGAAGGAATAGTAGAAAGCTGAGAGCAAGACGAAGGCTCGTACCATGTTGAGTATATTCATTTTGCTGATTTTCTCGAACTTTTCAATGCCGTGTTGACTTTCCATTAATGAAAGGACCAGCTTACAAGCATGGTTTTTTAGCTCCATCACAAGGTCCATTCTCCTCTTACTCAATGGAGTTATGTCATGAGCCACGAAAGTAGTGACGATATCAATTGCGTTGGACTCATGTAGAATAAGAGTATTCTGATTCTCTAGACATGGTCCTTGACAAAACTCCGTGAGTGTTCGTAGAATTTGATTAATTAGAGTGATGTTTCTCTCATCTACAAGTAGGCCAATTAAACCCGGACTTCCGGTATTTGAGTCAAAGATGCAATCCAAAAATACGAGTGTTTGTGAAACCAAGTCGTGGGATTTGTTGTTGGGTCCCTGCTCCCTCAAGAATTGCTGCGGGATAAAAAATTTACTTTCAAGTTGTTAAGCCTCCTTTTCCTTTACTCTCTTCCTCGTTCTTGGTCTTGCTCTCTGCACTTTGCACATCCCTTAGAATTTCTTATTTCGTCGTGGGATTGTCACTTGAGCCGATTAAATGTTTGTTTTGCTGTACGCGTGCTCTTGTGAGTAAAAATAAAGTACAACCTTAACACTTAAAATTTATTTCTTATAGCAATGTTACCTGCATCTCCAAATTGTGATTTTCACATAAAAGTTGAAGGAAGCGAAGAGAGCTTTCGAGAAGTTTCTTGCGGGGATTCAAAGTTGGAATGGCATAGCCATCTTTACGGAGGACAGTCGTTGCAATACCCTGCAGCTCATTTTCGTTGTCATCGAGAGGGACGCCTGAGCTTCCTTGTTTCAATCCTTGCTCATGATTAGCTACAAATTTAACAAGATTGTACGTCATGGTAACAATTATATAAATAAACCCAATGTCCCCACAATTCAACTGAAACGATTCTCCTTTTTACAGTGCCGTTTGCCTAATTTAACTTCCTACAAGCCATTGGTCCAAACACTAAAATGTCTCATTACTGCTAACAGATACTATTGTGTTCAAATATATGCCAATGGTGACACTTCAAATTTGTATGCATGCTTACCTTTGACATGGAATAGTCCCTGACGAAGTTCTCTTTCCATCTGTTGCGTGGCATTATACATGTCATCCTGCAGCCTCTTTGATGTACGTAAAATACTGTATCCGTCTGACAACAGAAAGTAAAACCATGCATTAAGATCTTGTGAAGCTCCTTTATTGTAACGCAAATAGCTTAAACTATGCTTGGAGTCGAAAGTCGAAGCCTTGGACCGATCGGGTAAAGCGAAAGAATAGTTTACACAGCTTATATCATTTCATTTTAAGTGCTTGTGAAATGGGAGGAATAAAAATCTAGATAAACCTCCAACAACAGATTTCCTGGAGAGAGTACTCGTAGCCAAATGGGATTTAGAGTCGCCGCGGGCAATATCGCTGATTTTTGTCTTCGCATCGGCCCGGAAACCTTCTCCACCCTCGCGTAGAATTTCGTGGAGAACCTGGTACATAGTACATAAAACGGGCATCATTTCGTACATTTATTCAAGCTGGCCCGAAGCTGAAATCACGTTTCTAAAATACATGGGATAAAAAACAAGCAATGGATTTTTCAAAGGACGGTCTACCTTCATGAAATTAGAGCTTTTCGCACAATTCGACAGATGATTGTAGAAGCTCTTTTGGAGTTCTACCGTTTCCCCACTAAGGAGAGAAATTCCTAGATTTATGGCTTGCTGTAGAACGTCTGGAGCCAAGTCGGGTTTTGTCAGAAGCATTACTACTAATTTCGACGCCCCAAGTTGATCAAGATAGTAATGGAGCTCGCCTTTCCCGTTTTCATCCAAACTACTCACTATCAACAAAAAAAGTTGGCTTCAGTCTTTTCATTACAAGTATGTACAAATAAAGCATAAATGCGTTAAACTCTGTTTCGAGCATGAACACATCTAGTCAGCTTCTCCATAGCTGCGGCCTCCAGCCATAACCACAGAGTATATAAACACACCACTAACCTTTGCGTTATGTATATTCACTGAAGGCATAAGAGGTAAAATAATGATCTCTACAACGAGCATCTTTTTCTAGTGAATTGATATTACATTTGGAGGACATACAATTTAATACGATGTTTTGTAAGTTTTTAATGGGAGAAAGCAAGGCCTTTAAATTCTCAGCCGTTGCGAGTTAAAATTCTTCACAGTTCCTCCCAAAATTTAAATAGGGCCATCAAGATTTACTCATTCGAGTAATCACATTGAGAAGTTTAGCATTTATTTTGCAGACGCACTAGTGTTTAGAGTTGGCTAGATTTTTTTTGTCATCGCATTTTAAAGCTGATGAGCTCCACTGACTCGAATCAATTTATTGTGAGGTACTAAATTATTTACCAGCGTTTTTTAAACGAATAATAACACAAAAGATGGGTTAAGCGAAGGAAACTGAAATGTCAGATGTGAAACAGTGGGATTTCGCATCAAGCAGAGCCACGTGGAATAGTGTCCCCCGATACCTACAATCACGGATAAGCTCATGGGCAGTAACTTTGCTCCCCTATCTAGTCAATATGATCTCAGTCGGTAAACCATAAAAGAGAAGCATATACTTGAACGGGTATTGTTTCCTTACACGCACTGGTCTTGGTCTTATCCTTAGCCTTGCGACTCTTGGAGGAAGATGACGTCGGCTGCTTACTTTCTTTCAAGTATTTCTCCAGAGTGGCTTTCTGGATTTGACTTCCCTACATTGTGGTAAAATAAACGCTGATCACTTCCAGGCAATATGAATGAATCTTACCAAGAATGGCACAAAGAGACTGGGTAATAAGTCCTCGATAATCTTTACAGTCATTCATTTGAGAATTCAGGACATTGGAAAGGAACGATCGTTAGGTTTACAAAGCAGAAAGATATATTTACATTGGAGGAAGAGCAAGGTAAATAAAATCCAATAGAATTGGAAATGATAGTGAAAAGATTGGATACTTGAAAAAGAAGTACAAGGCTTGATCAACAAGTCCTCCATATCCATCCAAGTATAACTTGCGTTTAGAAAGCTTGTACATATTGATCGATATTAAGGAGGAAACTCACCCGCTCCGTGTTGATTCCTCTTCTGCCGGAGACCAACATATCCTGAAGCACATTGAGAATCTGCACGCATATCTCGCTTTCACCTTGATCGGCTAGAGTTTCCGCGTGGGAAATGAACCTACATACATTATTTCATTAAGTAAATTTAGCATAATCTCCAAGCTGGTTCCGATTGCATTGGCGAAACCCGATCAATTCCGATTCCTTCGGATGTTGGGATGTGTGTATTCGGAAGCATGGATTTTATTCAAAGGAGACTAATACACTACAAACCACGGTGAGTAGTAACTGAAGTGGAGGAAAGCACTTGGTACACAAAGCCCATAATGGATAAGAAGAGCTAATGGCTTACATAAATGGAAACTCACTTCTCAATTATCTTGCCATCTTTACAGGACGCGTATGCTTTAGATGTTGTCGGAAAGAGACACTCAACTTTGAAGAGAACATCAGTGAGAACAATCGTTTCACCTCTGACCATCTCCAACACTTGCCGCTTTGATTTTTTCACCAACTGCTGAATTTCAAGTGTAATTTCGTTCAAGGACTGTCGATTCTATTTTTTAAAAGACACAAAATTACAGCACCACTTCTACTTATAAAGATTCATCCAAAGGCTCCTCGCTAATCAGACGTTTCTAAAACAATGCAGTACATAGTATTCACCTCATCAGTCCATGTTTTGGGCTCGTCCTTGTTAGTTAAATAGATCCATTTAGCCCTTTTGCTCACTTCAATTGTGAATTGCGTCAGGTTCTTCCTAATGTCCTCCGCCAAATAGGATGGTAAGTGGATGCCTTGGAATGAACCTTTATAGAAGTTACATATACAGCTAATCACATGAAAATGCAAATGTGAATCACTTCAAGCTACCGACACTACCAACTATCGGTACCATTTCAACTGAAACTTTGCCCGGAATTTCAAGTATTGTTACATTTCCCACAGCTAAGCTTCTTCCCCAACTTTACTCGATCCTTTACATATATTTTCTCCCTTTGCCACGCTAATTCCAAAGGGATCCCTTCTCACCCCCATCAACGCGTTATGGCATTGCGTTGAGAGAAGACATTTCTTGTATTAGTTAGTGCAATACAGTTTATGGAGCATCTAAGGAAATGTTCTATACAGAATATTTTGCATGGTTCCATACCACTGACCCATTAAGTACCAGCATATCTTGAGACTATTGGGTCCATATCAACTGAGACCACTTACTTAAATTGTCTCGCTCTAACTTATTAGAATCGCCATTACATATATAAATAAACAGGTTCCCCCAACCACACATCCTGTAAAACTCAAAGAGGTGGTATGCGAGAAACGAAGTTATCTCCGAGTTGGAATTAAGTGGCGCATTAGGAGAAAAAAACAACAACCAACTTACCAACTCTCACCATAACTTTGAGGCACTTCTGAACCGAGTACAGCCTGGATGGATGAATCCACTTGGTCTGAGTTAATCGGTAAATGGCTTTAAGCAAACTGGTGAATAGTTCTTCATAGCCCTGAAATTCATAAATAATTTATTATCGATGCCTACTGAGGTAAATCATCAAATGAAAGTAGATCGGAGAAGAAATAATAGAGAATGATTGGATCAAAAGAAATTGAAGATGACAAGGCCAAGTACAAATACTAATTTTAGCTGAAAAAGACAAGAAGGCGTGATAAAAGCTAGGATCAGCGGAACAAATTTAATATAAAAAGAACTATTAGAAGAATTATTACTTCAAGAATTATTAGCCAATGGATTTTAAAAAAAAGGAACTACTAATTATTTTTGAAGAATCCATATAAAAAGAAAGGAAAAGAGCATACCAGAACGCAGCCAGGTGCATGATTAAGAAGTCGTTCGAAGAATATTTTAATGACTCCGACAACACTCTCCTCCCGGCATTCACCAACACCCGTAACATAGCGCTCCGCATTGCCCCCATCCTGACGCAGAGCTTCCAATGGAGCATTGGCAATGTTGACTATTTCCACCAAAAAATGCTTCTCGAAAATAGTCCACATACGATTTGTGGTGTATACACTCTTGACATCCACTTCGGTTACCATGAAAGCATGAAGGAGGAAAGCCACGTAAGCTTCCTTCACCTAAATCAAATTATTTTCTCATTTGTACCAGAGTCTCATCCCATCTTATCTGCGGTTTTCATTTTCCCTAACTTTTCTTATGTTTCCATTCCACGTGTCATAAAATCCAGTCTAGTATCTATAATATGTTGAGTTTACACAGTCCGAACTTATTTTCATGGTAAGTATTGGAAATAGCAGGTAATTTCAGAAGTCCCTGGAAACTTCATTGAGTGGAATAAAAATAATGGTCCTTTGATCTCTCATAGCACTGAAAATTTCCTCAACCTCCGAACAAAGTTTCTTATGCTTCGGAAAACCAGTTCACACTTACATCTAACGTATATTCCTCACTGCATAGAACCTTCACGATGATATCCAGGGGCAGTAGTGTTTGGCACATGGACTCGGTGTAGACATTCTTGCCTATGGTGCAGTACGTCAGTAGCTTCACTAACTCAATGTGGAATCTAAATCAAGAGATTTCCAAAGATTCATGATTTTTACAATAGTTTCTTTTCTTAAAGGACCAAATACAGACGGAGTGAAGGGTATTTCGCCCTTTATTTTTTTGACTCAATGAAATTTCTTGCCAGTATCTACATTCACACCGTACAAAGAAGACTTAGACGTAGGGAAACAACACGACGCTCAATATGTATTATATCACCTAAAGATTATCATATCAGAAGTAAGTCAAAAAACTCAGACAATTTTCTAATCCTAGCAATTATTTTTTGCAAAATATAGTTGGATAAAATTTAGCTAGTTCCAACTTTGTTTAGATTTTTCGAGCGGATCAGTTTTCTATACTGACAACATTTGACTAGACTACGAGAACTTTAATGAAATCTTTTGTGGAACTTTCGTAATGATTCCAAAAACTAACGCTAATTAAAATTGGAGCAATATTTTGAGGTTTAATCTTGAGAGATGCATGTACAGTCAAAAAAAAACATTTCCTTTAAGAGAAAAAATCAATATGAGAGAAGTTCTATGTAAACACAAGTACCCGTTAGGGTAAAAACAATTTCATCTCCTAATACAAAAACAGGAATATTTCTTAGTCGTACAACGTGCCAGGAGGTCAACTTCACCACATTACTTTACATGGAATTAGAACTACGAAATATTTCGTACATAAAGAAAACATGCCGAAGGAAGCATCATGTGCAATTTTTTCAATTGGGTCTAAGCTGGAAAAATCTTATTCTAATTCATTAGCACATTGAACAACCCCAGTCGGTAAAACAAACTTACTGGAATTTCTCGATCTCACTTGCAAAGGGGTTAGATCGGCTTTCATCCGAATCGAATCCAAGGAACTTCTTGAGTTCCTCGTGAAAAATAGCCAGCTACAAAGAAAAGGGATAGTCAGACAAGATCATGAACTTGCATTCGAAACAAACTGCATATTTACATAAAAAATTTGAAGATTCCAGCTGGTTAATACAGGTTCTGTGAAAAGAACAGGAAAGGAAGGAAAAAAATATTTCGAGTACAATCCGCCTTTTAACAATTGGGAACTGTCCATTTGTACCCAAATGTAAAGAGCAGAATTGGCTTATTTCCTTACATCCCAGACAAATGGAAGTAAGGGCTTGATTAGGTCACATTAATTGTGGAGCTTTTAGCAGCATTGAGATTGAGAGTGAATATCGAGACTAGAGAAAGCAACCGTCTTGGGGAACTTGGCTCTGTACTGTGAGAGGAACCTCCAAAGTTTATTTAGATTAAGGAAAACAAGGAGGCAAAGAACGTCCAAACCTGATAGACAACAGTTTCTTGATTTTTCCTGACAATCCGTTGTTTAGGACAAATTATTTCTTGAAGGGCAACCAAATACTGCGAAGAAGAGTCACGACGACTCTCTTTATCAAAAACTTTCTTCACAAGCTTCTCTATAGTTCCGTCCTTCACACTTGCACATAAACTTATATTGTCCTTGTAGATCCCTTGAATAGTTTTGGCTTCCCCAACCTAGAAAAAATACGAGGATAGCAATGGAAAAGGTGAAGGATTTATACCAAATTTATGCATGCATCCAGTTATATCTGACCTTTACAAATACAACAGAAATGTATTCATTTTGTGACACTTCTGTGATGTGGAAATTGCTGACAATAAGGATGGCACTGATATCAAATCTACGTGATTAATTTAAAGACAAACCTCAACACCCATGATGGATTGGATGTACTTGGCCATAATTGTCTGATTGTCCTTATTACCCCGGCAATACGCTTGGAAAAAAGCGCTGATGTCTGCCAAGAGAGGCTCATCATCCTTGAGTACTTTCATGACTTCAATGATAACTTCCTCAACTCTATTTTCTCGTAACAAATTCTGGTTCTGGAAATTATTAACTGTACCATGCGAAAGTTTCTTTTCACATAGACCTTTCATTTTTTGTAAAACCTACATAAAGAATAGGAAATCGGGTTAAAACATTTCGTCATTATTATTATTAAGATACTATTTAAATAGAAACTAGCAAAACTACAGTTTTACTTTTTTCTACATATATACAGATACTTCACTCAACAGTCAACCAAGCTCATACAGAAAAAAACAAAACGAGCTGACAAACACCAGACATTCTTACATATCGCATTTCGGCAGATTGTTTTCTTACTTCTGAGACTTTCTGACAGTCAATGTGAGAAAGAATTCTTTGTTTGGTTGAGGATGATCTCGAAAGAAGGGTTCTACTTCTTTCCAAAGGCTGATGAAAATCTTCAGGTGGTTGCGGCAGCTCTTCTTCATCCATACTTCGGTTCTGTCAGTAGCAATTTTATTTCCCATCAGCCTCCAAGCCAATAAGACATGCCATGCAATTTTGGCTGCATAAGCCAGTTTACATACCTTGTATCTCGAACATCATTTACCTGCTGTTTATTCTTTAGCTTCCACTCATTCATCATTTTGGCCTTCTTCACAGCACTGGATATTTTATCCAATTCTGATTTGATTGTCTGGAGCACTTTGATATCATCTTGCTTATTCATTACTTGTACCTTCAAAGGAATACGGACAAGATCTTTGAAGGTAGCTTAATACATGAAAAAGCGAAAATATTTGGGATAGTTTACCTTTTCTAGAGCGAGAAAGAGGAGTCTCCGTTGATTGAATGTCTTCATGAGAAGACTCATGGCATTACGTATCAAAGTGTAGTGCTTGTACGTAAGATTGTAAACAAGAAGTTTCAGGTACTTTGACTCATCATTCCTAGACGTGTAACAAGAAGGGCAATCATGCATTCCGTAGCCGAAATGTCACTGCATTGTGGGGAATTTTTGACGGATAACGGATATTTTTTGTTTTGCTTACCAGGTACAAATTGAATTCTCCAGGGACTTCTCGAAGCATTCCAAGAATGCATCCGTCGTCATTTTTGATAATGTATTATGACTTGATTTATTATATTTCTTAAAGCTGGATAGCAACGAAGTCAGGCGGAAGTCCAGAATGACCTCGTGCATTATCTGGAAATAATTTAGTGAGACATACTTACCCCTGGACGTTGGTATAAAATATCGCGTAGGGAGAGTGCCATTATACACGGAAGCAACTTACTTGGTAAATTTCTAAAATTATAACTTTCATTTCCAGTAATACTGCTTGATTGATATCATCCCTTTTGTTTCCATCTACCCCGATTGGAGTCTGAAGCTTCTCTTTCAATAGGTTACCTGCTCAGAAATTCACATTTGGGAATTACAAACAAAGTCAAACACTGAAAAAAAGTTCTAACAAAATAATAAATAATAAGACAAAAATCTACAAGCAAATGTGCGTCTAAAATAGATTTACTGTTACTAGCGAGGACTTCGTTGGATAAGGATGTGAGAATTGTGAGCAAATTATCTCGCAGATCTTTCAATGCATTGATACCATAAAATCCAAACCGGACGAAATCTTTGACCAACTTTATAATCTAGTTTTTTCAGAAAATAGCAAGAAATTGAGTACCCGTCGTCAAAACTACTTTCAACTTCTTACTTAAAGTTTAAGGGTCTAAATATTTTCACGGTTTACCTCAACGGTGAGTTTGTTCTGGAGAACATTAGAGAATACGGTATAATCAGCTACATTCTTCAAATAGCTTTCTATGAAAGACATTACTTTTGAGAATTTCCGGACTTGTGTGGGTTTGTCTTTGTTATTTTTCATGCAGTACCGGTCATACCTAAGAAATGTTTCCTTTAAAATATTGTACTCAGGGCATATCTCGTAAATTAAGAATCAATAGTCTTACGCTTCCGCTGTCAATTCTTGGGGCACTTCCCACCATTCTCTGGACAGGGAAACTTTCTTCTCCTCTTTCTGTGGCTTTACATCAACGTAGAGAATACGCGTGAGTCTACTACACGATATTTTCAACTCAAAGGGAAGGCTCGTAGAAGACATTAACCTGTGCAAAAAAATGTTTTTTACGTTAACCTCATGCTCAGACACTTTTCCATGTCACTGCTTTATAGTTTTTCCATTTTTATTACGTTAATAAAAGATCCATATCTATTTTCTCCGAGATGGTTTCAATGGCTTGGTTATTTCTACCGAAGCACATGTTGGAGTATAGATCCAACTGGTGGCAGTAGTATTTCAAGATCGCAGCTTCATCTCCGAAGCCTAAACTGGCTTTCAAAGCTAGTCTTGGGATGCTCCACTTAAAAATAAACAAAATATATAATGCATAAACTTTAGTAATACAAAAAGACATGCAACGCTCCATTTACGGCCACGTTTATTAATTCTTGAGTAAAACTAATCATTGGTTCTACAAAACGAGGTGTAAAAATTATATTTGCCGTATTAATTATTACATACCTGACGTTCATTCATGAACAAAGTGGGATCGAGCGTCTCGGGCATCCTGTTAAAAAATAGGTAATAATCCCGGTTGTAGAATGTAGTAAAACGTTTTAAATTTGAACTTAGCTAATAAAAAATCAAAAGCGACATGCATCTGGCAGGAAATATTTTGGATACAAGCGCCTAGTTAGCATTACTTCAATTTGCAGCTCTGATATCCCTACCCACAACAGAATTTCAATTTCTCGAAACTCGGACTTTATTTGTACATCTCGTAGATGAGCTACTTCTAAAAGGGTATGAAACGAACTTGCAAAATAACACGGGGCTGTTACAGGGGTAAACTTGTGCTTAAAAACTCTGTTACTAGATTCAACGTGTTTTTGACGCTGCCTTTGCCTAATTCTAATTCATTTTGAGCTATAGCCAAAAGAAGTGCCAATAAAAGTTGCCAGACACACGTGTTAAAAAATTAGTAAACACTTACTTAGCTTCCAGCAGAACAGCTACTTCAGAGCTAAAAATGCTATCGCAGATATGCTTTTGCGTAGAGGAAATACCCTTTTTCTTCGAGATGCAAAGATCAGACAAGTGGTCTAAAAACCGGTAATCCCACTTGCTGATATTACGCGCCAGTAAATCCACAAATGTGCCCACTTCTTTCTTATTGATGTGCTCTTCAAGTAAGTTTTTATTATTATGAACCAGGGCAGTCATTGTATCCTCCGCTTGAATATCCAAACCAATTTGCATTTGCATGAGATTGAATTCGGTTGCAACATCTTCCTGCCAGAACAAAAAACAAATATCAGACCATGTAGTGGATACAAAGAAAAACGTTTTGTTCAAATTGTGTGGCATATTTCTACTGCATTTATATGTATTATATTACTTGATTTTTTCTGTAATTTTCCTGACTGAGCCAAAGTACACGATAACACAGACGAAAAGGATACTTCCATTTAGATTTCACTGTTCCCTGTTCGTCCTTAAATTGCGGTTTTAGATTGCCTTGTTTATCCATAATTTCCTATAATCAGAAAATGTTTCTAATGCTACCTTGTCAAATATTTAGACACTAACCGTCATAAGAAGAGTACACAGATGTTTGCGAACCTTTAAAATTTTGAAGATCAACTTCAAGATTTTTTGCTCTCTTAAAAGTTTTTGATGATCTCGAGAAACTTTTTTGACGACAAAATCCAACGGATCTAACTGCGAATAATTTACATCGGATTCGGGTATAAAAAATATAACTTCCTTCAAGACGTTGCAAACTTTCCTAAAAAGATTATTTCATAATTGGTGCTGAGGTCTGAGGCGCTCCGCGATTGCATTTTTTCTGTCAGAAATAGTGTGAAACGTAAATACGTACCTCCTGTCCTTGGACCTTACTTCCCCGTTTCGTATTTTGTGGTGAAAATCTTCCAGAACCTTCTGCACGTCATTCACAAAATCTAAATTTCGCACCTCTTCTGGCTTTACAGGAATCATTTGAAAGACTTCCGTATCTTTGATAGTAGCCTTGCACACAAGCTAAAAATAAAAATATATTATATAGATTGCAATACAAAGGCTTGGCCATAAATCGACCTGAATAAAATATTATATAACATATTGCAATAAGACATGCAAAGTAGTTTTAGTTATCAGTGGTGCCAATACATGATTTAACTTGTTAGTTTTAAGGCCAGAGAACAAGAATATTTGGCATGATAAATAAAAGCAGTATTACTTTCGATTTAATTGGTCGAACTTCATGGGCATCAAACCATTCTTTCGTCGCAGAAACCCAAGTTCCGGTAAGTGCATGTCTCAAACGAACAAATGAAGATTCAGGCACCGGATCAGCTATACCAGCAGATGTAGGGTAAAATCTGAATTCAGCTACCGTGTCTTCCGGAGAAACAGAGACTGGAATTATCGTTGAGCACAACTCTTCATCTTTAAGCTTTTTACCTGCGGAGGCCCAAAGACATAATTAGGAGAACTTTAGCCAGACTATACTAAGTAGCGAGAAACCAAAAATCGAATTAACGTACAAACATTAGGATCAATAAAAGGGCTGATATCAATGCCCATATATTTTCCAGTTGCCATATGCTTAAATCGGTAATGAGAATTCCAGTAGCCTGCCCCTGACCTTAACGGGTTCGTGCAACGAATCTAGAACATTGCCTCTCAGTTACATCAAGCATTCACAAAAAGTTGGAATGGACGTGCTACTACTGTGCATACCTCAACTTCCCACAAGGCGTTACTAGAAATGGCGGCCGTCGCAGACGCCCTCTGAGTGTAACGTAAATAAATAGGCTGCTCCCCATCGTAATTTGACTGAGCTTGGTCCAGTGTTAAAAATCGCTCATCATGGACGTGGAATATACGCACAACATCACCTCCTTTTAGAATTTCTGGAATGTTTTCTTTGTAACTAAGGAAAAGTATTAGCCGCCATGACGTAGCACTGGAAAGCTTCACAATCATTCGACCAGTAAATATTAGCATTCACATGAAACATTAAAATTAAAACTATTATGCAAAATGTGCTGCCATTCTATACTTGGTCATTTTTTGACGGGCTGGATATTTCTCGATTTTTTGATGTTATCTCAAATGCAGATGTCGTTTTGATGTCATCATCGTCACACATTGGCTGCTCAGAAAGATGGAGGCACAATTGTGTATTATTGGCGGACGCTAAAATAACTTCATCGTTGGCTACTACTGGATCTCCTGCAATTAAGATTACCAGGTAAACGGGGGACTTAATTACAAACAGTGAACTAACAAAAAGATCTCGAATTTCCGCTCTTTTTGATATGATATATGATTTAACGGAAGCCTTACTAAGAGCTCGGTGCTTGTAAGACGGGAGAATTTGAAACCAAGAATCTTCGTTACCATGTCGGTCCAGGTACACTTGTGTTGCAAGCTTATCTTCCTTAGCTGGGTGACGGCGATTCACCGTTAGATACTTGTGCGTTTTCAGATGCAGCAGCTAAAATTACGCAAAATTAATGAAAACAAACAATTTTGTGCGTCACA
The DNA here is from genome assembly GCA_034693705.1 of Spatulosminthurus flaviceps. Classification (NCBI taxonomy): domain Eukaryota; kingdom Metazoa; phylum Arthropoda; class Collembola; order Symphypleona; family Sminthuridae; genus Spatulosminthurus; species Spatulosminthurus flaviceps. The sequence goes on along the minus strand of JAQFXU010000691.1, from coordinate 12,008 downwards.
ATTGTACCTTGGAAGTAAAATTGCCAAAAACATTTTCCCACAAAGCACTACCTGAACATTGTTTTCATACAGGATCTCCAGGCCGCATTTATCCCTCGTGGCTCGGACATTCTGTTCCTTTTCTAACTCCGCTGCATGCTATTTTAGCGGAAAGACCATAAATAAAAAAATTAAACATTTACAGTAGAATGTCCAACTACAAAACTTTCTTTCCAGCTAATAAGGCATGGCCGACTACACCATATTTTCCATCCTTTTATTCCTGACTTGAACATTAAACAATAAAAATAATATTGGGCGCTCGTCAGTATCCAAGTACCCCTTAATGGCCCTAATCCTATAACCTATACCTGAAGACTTTTTAACAGCACAGCTTCATCGTCCGTTCTTGAAGTTGTAATTGTCCTAGATGCATGTATATACTGTTGCTGTGCAGAATATCTCATCGCCGGGACCAGCTTAAAGAGGCAATCTGCAAAAAAAGACAGTACACATCAGTCATGTTTCACCATTACACAAAAAACCTTGACCATGTAGAAGAGGTCAAAAGCACATGCTTTTGCGAAAAAATTCATGATTTTTTCCCATGCCTTTCCAGGGTAATCCCTCTTCCTTCCCTTTAAATGACCTTCCTTATTGTTAGCCTAACCATCTGTACGTTTCCACACTTTCCATAATTCGCAAAATACATTGCAAATGAAATGTGAGCTTTTTCCTTTAAAATGCAGGGAGGACTTCTTTATAATTAGTCAAGGTCTTTTTTATCAACCCAAGCCGATAAAAAAGCTAGGAAAGTAATGTAGTATGTACAGCTTATTTCATGATGCTACAAGATTTCGAAAAACATAAAATATTATAGCAAAATTTTCCGCTTCGGATTCAAGCAATCCCTTGTAGCGATAAAAATTAACTACTATTAACATTACATGAAATCGGATATAGAGATGATATGGTCCATTAGATCTGAACGTGCCATCATCGTTGAAGGAGTGAGTTCGACATAATTATTGATGGAATGAATGTTCCAAAAAATTTAACATTTAAGATAACATTAAGTACATTTAGTATAGCTACTTTTAAGTGTACGGATTGTTAGCTCTTTCATAAATGGCATGCAGCCTTGTGTCTTCACAAGAATTATAGCTCTACTTACAATCCCGTTCCTATATGCTAAAGCAAAGAGCTTTGCAAAAATCTATCCAAATCATATACCCCGAGCCTCCATACTCCGTATTCATGCCAATAGAAATAAGACCGACGTTTAAGCAAAGCATTGCCCGTCTTAAGCCAGAGCTAACAATAAGACTGATGTTGCGCCGAACGTCTCCAATTCCGAGAGAGAGAGAGAGAGAGCAGGAGACGGAAGGGCGATCCAGAAGGGCTCCATTCCGATGTTTGGGAATTTCAAAATCCATGCTTCACACTGTATAACTCTAAAGTGCAAGTTGGGTACAGGATTCACAGCTTAGATTTCGGCGAGACAGTAAAGTGACTTAATTGGACTCGGAAAAGATCACGATTCCATTTATTTGTAAATATATTAGAATAAAGTTTAATGAAATTGAAGACATCACCTCTAAATTTATTCGGCGGAGCTGATGGGTTCTCATTCGTGGGGCATACAACACAACGATCATCCACAGATCTGTGATTAGTAAGTCAAGGTCATTAAATTACCACTACGTACGGCACAAGTTGAAATAAATTAATTTCCTTCAAGTATGTTGTCAAAAAATGTCATGTTTATTTGTTATTGTTGTTAAAGATATTTAAATTGAGATAAAGGATTTCGTAAGTAGAGACATTGAGTGGAGGGAATGTTATGTAAACAAATGAAAATGTTAATATTGATTCTAGGGATTTATAGTGAAATAATCTCACCCTAATGTGCTGAGAAAGCCCTCCACACTGTCCACATTGTTTTTATGATTCTTTTTTCCCTGGGTGAAGATACTGACTACATCTCCGAACCGAAGGACTTCTGCTTCCATTTTTTCTCTTTCGTCCATAACAAAAACCGAGACAGGTTGTAACTTTTCACTGAAGTTCCTCCAGAACCTCACATGTTGTGAATTCGTTGTACTGGAATGAATGTAAGTAATGTTAATCGTACGTGTAGTTAGTTAGATCTAGTCTTATAGAAGTAGTTATGTACATTGTGGATCCTATCCTCTCAATGGTTGGTCACTGTGGGAAATGAGCGGTAGCATTGAATTTTTATTGAAGAAATTTAATTGTGCATCAAATATATAATTGGATGACATTGAAGGTGTGTCAGCGTTTTGAATTTAATTGTGAGTAGATAAATTTTAGGGGATTTTGTGGTTTCACATTTTTGTGTACAATTTATTCGTGCACGTAATGTGTGGCTGAGAAAGTTAAATGGGAATAACTTTTTGTGTGATATACATGATTGCTTTTAATGGTATATTTTATTGATAGTAACTTGTTTGGGAACATTAATTTAGTATCAGTTCGTAAGAGGGTTTATAGCGTGTTTTAGGAGAGAGAGAAAGAAATTTATTATTTCACTGATACCATATTGGTATTTGCCTTACGACACAGTACAAAGATTCATTTTTGTGTGTAATATGATGTTTAGCGTAATTAATAGATGTAATTCAAAAATTATTTATTTTAGCAGCGGGATCTTTGTTTTCTGCGGATGGAGGCTCGGTTATTGAAGTGGAAGAAATACTCCAAACCGGCGGAAAGGTAGCTGGAAGAAACCTCGAAAACTGGATTTCATTTTTTGCAGGAAAAACAACATAGAAATTGACTGCGGTTGCAAATTTGCACACGTTATTGTGAACCGGTGGGGTATTTTGATTCGGTTTTCGTTTTGATGAGGTAATTAAGATTTTTGTATGAAGTATTCATTATTAGAATTCATTTTAAAGACTAAATTTATTTTTCGTTGTATTTTGTTTTTTACTTCGTTTTGGTTCTGGCTGCTCTTCTAAGATTTAGTGGTTCAGTTACATGATTATATATTATTTTCGTGGAGTTTTTGGGATTGGGAGTTTTTGCTCGAAGTTATTGCGATAAATGTTGTATCAACGCAACGTAATGTTAATCCGCTTTGAAATTATTTTAAACCAATCAAACCGAAGTTTGTGTTGAAAATGTTTTTTGTCAGTGGGCATGAGTTGGACTTAAAATCGATGGATAGTGGTCACCACAAACTACAACTTGTTTTCATTTACTTATATTATAATAATAATAATAATTCATTTACTTGTATTACTTTGTCCCTACTACAGGTGAAGGGGTTTATAAGATTCAAAATGCGAACCCAATCTTCAGTCCTAGGAGAATTATTTTTCTTCTCCACTCTTATGTTTACTCTTCCTTTTGTCGCATATTTTGGGACAAAAAATATCGTGGAGAAGAGTAATTTTCAGTCAACTGTACCATATGAAATTTTCCTTCCAGTCATGGCAGCAGTGTTTACAACATGGGGCATCATTTCTATATATGTCTGTCGCGCCTACCGGGATCAAGCAAATTATGAACCCGAGAAGGAAGACTGAAAATCATCATTTATACCAAGAATTTAATTTAAAAATTCAGTCACATTTTGCTGAGTCACAGTCAAAATAATTCTGACTCGTAGTTGTACAGTTAAAAAAATCATTATGTTGTACTATAAACATTCCACATATTTTTCAAAATAAAGAAAAATCTCGAAACTGAAAGTTCACATATACAGGACAAAAAAAACAAATTGCATGCTTTTGGGAAGGCGCCTTCAACATGCCGAACGGAGCGGAAGGCCTTCTGCCGTCAGTTGCCCAAACGTATGCACCCTCATCAGTAGTTTACTGTTCTCCAATCCAGTGCTTGGTGGAGTGCAATTCCATTCATACCTTACTAGGCCTCTTCACTGACAAGACAGATCTCCTATGTTCACCTATATATAAGCAGTGTGTTCCTCTCTCAAATAAAAGTACTTGTATTAGTTATGTTATAATATTCTCTCGTGTGTGTTTATAAATGTGAGCGAGTGCACTTTTTCTGGCAGGCATAACACTAAAATTGTACAGTTGTACACTTATGTATAGAATAAATGGATCTGCGGGAATATAATTACTCACTGTTCATTCATTCCTGCTCGTATCTCCATTTATCTGTACACATCTTACCGAAAAAAGTCAATGCGACCATATAGACAGATGAATAGGAATAGACAAAAGAATTAGCATTTCCATCTCCTTAATTGTCATCACCTACACACACACAACCAAAGGTAAAACCTCCTAAATGTCCTCACTCTCTATACTTCAAAAGAAGGTGTTATCCAAACAATATTCTTGCTTAATCACACAAGGAAGGATATTTCTCTATCCGATATATATTTAATAGTTGAAAAAGTAACGATCGTTCCTATTCTGGTGTCATTTCTTTTGCCAAGTTTATTATATACAGTACAGTTGTTACCAAAGCTGTGTAAAAACATGTGTATAGTTAATTTTAATGCGCGAATATAGAAGTCGCGTGTGTATGGGCTTGGATAGTGGAATAGTATCAGTGATTTTGTATAGGTTCTATTTGTGCATACATATATATAGTAATAAAAATTATAGCATTGTCAGTCAGGAGCTCTACGCTATACTATAGAGTAGTTGATGAAAAAGAGCTCTCTGGGCCTGTGGGTATAAAATACACACGTTACTTTATTGCACTCATAATATATATCGAAAAGTGGCATTGCCTTTCGTGAAGAATTAGCCAGACTCTGACAGAGAGAGAGAGACTCTCCTTATTCGCTCTCTCACTCTCTCGTTGATTGTCCCATATCAAATCTCATTTATATTAATTGGCGATTCTTCCCATGAATCTCCTCATTCCCTTGTGTCTGTGTAAATAGATTCCGCTAAAGCATTCCCAGATTTTCCCCCATAAATTATATACATGACTTGACGGTGATCCGTAGAGGAACAGCTCACCAGGATTGATATTTTTCTTGTAGAATAACCAATTTTGATAATGTAAAAATGTGTGTTCATTGAAAGTGTTGTTTTTATAGAACTATATTGTGCTCCCACGTACACACACCATCTTCATCATCTCATGTGTTAAGTTTTTCCAGCTTTAAAGATCACATTTCGGTATCTAAAGCTGGCGCACAGTGAACAGTTGTGTAATTTTTGAATGTAACGTTTTTGAAGATTTGTGAACGTGTAAATAGAATTTTATGTAAGTGTTTTAATATTTGTATTCTATAGGCCCAGTGCCCAATGCAAGCTATGGAATTCTCTCATTTGTCTGACATATGAATGTATTTATGTACTTAGATGGTTATGTATGTGTGTATTGGTGTGTGAGTTGGTTGGCAAAAATTTATCTGCATTTGTGGTTAGAGAGGATTTGTGGATGAAGGATTCGAATGTAAAAGATCTATTGGGTATAAGAATTATTTGTAAAAAAAACTGCTCCATGTGGTTGGAGTTGGAAGTCAAGAAAGACCGACAGTTAGTTCTTTGTATGGTTAGCGGATTGTGGACAGAGCTGTTCGGTGGAACGGCAGAAAGCTTTTGAACTTGTGTTTAAGAATTTTTGGGTCTTGTGTACATCATCTGGGATGGTGTCATTTCGATAGGTTGGACAGTGAGTTACAATGATCGTTTGAAGAGTGGTATTGGTGTATTGAACAACGTGTGTTGTATAAATAATTTATGTATATGTATCAAGTTGTGTGGTGTCAAGATGATCATTGTCAATTGTAGTTTGCCAGGTCGGAGACAGAAATCTGCAGCTTTTTATCAAGGGTTGGGCTCATGGTGTGACAATAGAAGCTGAGTGGAAGTATGAGGAAGGAACTTTTTTTCATGAATCAAGCCTTTATTATATTCAATTGTGTGGGCTGTTATTAATAGTCGTGTAATTTGTGAACAGTAGTTTCTTGTGCGATTGTTATGTACATGCAGAATCATCTCGGATTGAGATACTTTTTAATTAGGACAGGTTAAGCAAAAAGTTGTGGTGAGCGGGGATAAAAGTAAATTGACAAGGTCAGCAGTATGTCGAGTATGCTGATAATTGTGTTTGTGTGTCTGTGAGGAACGAGGGCTAGGAGATATAGAGGTGGGGCTTGTGTTTTACGGATTTGTTAGCAAACTTTTAATCAACTGACCAATGATGCCTAATTGAGTCTTTTAAGTCAGCTTCATGGAACTATTGGTCTGTTGTTTTAGAGACAGATTGCATACTTTATTTGGGATTGTACAATGATTTGCTCGAAGGGAATTCCTTCAGGCTGTTTGGGAATTTAAGCAGTTTTTTTAGCTATTGATGGTATTGATTACTAGGTAGTCAGGATGCTAATATTTTATCAGATGTATTATGATTGTTAATTATTTAGGAGTTAGAAATTAAGTTGCTTCTTGTTCTTGCAGACCGCAAACTAGTGAGCGGTGGGATTTTGCGGAGAAGATGGAAGCCCCCATCTCTAAATTCATGCACGTACAACAACCGGGTAAGCAGACGTGACCACTTTGTAAGGTGTTAAGAATTTTTGGAATAAGTTGGTGGTAATGTCAAGACCGACACCGACCTTTAGTCTTGTTATGTTTTAAAATGTTGTGTTTAACTGGAATGGTATCGATTGAAGTATATCGTCTGTACTGGTGACTTGATTAAATTGTGCTTGTAATTAATTGTAAGGTAGTGGTATAGGATTCTTGTTTATAATCCTGCGGGGCACAATTCCCCATTTCCGTTTCGCTAGCATTTTACTATTTGGAACTAATCGAACTTATTCATTTACTAATGCATTTACTAATACTTTTGCTAATGTGTTCTGGTGAAAAGATCAGTTTATACTCACAGTTTGTCTATAAACTCTTAAAATTTCGGTGGGTCGAATGTGGTTTTACTATTATTAATTTTTGTCTTAACAGATTCTTACTGGCATCAAGCACCGAGCACTTCAGCTTTTAAAAGTCCAGATTTGATAGAACTGAATTCTGATTCCGAAAGGAATGTTAAACCTGGTATACTGAAGATATTTGATTACTGACTTTGTAGAATTGGTTGCTTGACGTTTAGAATTTATCCGATTAATTATTCTTTAGTAACTTGGGAATTTCCTCTGTGAGGTGAAATTGTATTTACGATTTTAATTGTTGTACGCAGTTGAGCTACTTAACTACTCTTCAAGTCAGGAGGAAGTAGAAACGGAAGATGATTGTTGTGACGCACCTGAGTCCATTCTAGTGAAAGAAGGAATACCTGGAGTTTATGATGTAGCTAGCAATGATGAAGAAAGCTGTCATCTCCTTCAAACGGAGGACGATTCTGAAAACTCGGGTGGGTATTTAGTCCGAAGGACTGCTCTGAAATTATTCTTTTTTGTGACACCTTTACTTACTGTATTTCTTTTTCACCGATCGTTCGCTTCGTAAAGTGTAGAAAGTAGTGAACAGTATTGAGCGTCATTGTATACTAGTGTTGTAAAAAAATACTAAGATAGTGTGTGTTTGTAGCTTAGTTATCTATTCTTTACCACGTTCATACTTTATTTATATCGGTAATCGCAATTCTGTGACTCAAGCTTCTATGAGCAAGCAGTTCTTACTTATGTAATGTAATTTCATGGAAGGAATTCTAATTATCTGGTTGTAATTTTAGATTCCGAACACGTAGAAAATTCTTCTAAGTCGTCCCTTTCAAGGTCGTCATCTTCCGCAGAAGCTACTATTTCTGATGGAGAAGCGCCCGATGAGCATATCAATTCCCGGCTCCGTCAGTGCTCCCTAGACAATTACTGGGACATGAGTGCGGAACAAGAAAAGTACTATACCGAACAGTTTCTGTTGCTTCAGCCAGATCTCAATGGAATGGTAAAAACAAAATCCCACTCAAGCAGCAAAATTATTATTTAGCAGCAATGTATCTAATTTTGTCAATTTTATTAACCACATATTTCCATTTTTGTTCAGGTGAGCGGTTCTGTAGCGAAAGTATTTTTTGAAAAAAGTAAATTGCCTCACACGGAACTTCGAGAGATTTGGCAGTTATCAGACGTTACTCGCGACGGTTGTTTAGATCTAAATGAATTCAAGACGGCAATGCATCTTGTTGTATTAAGACGGCACGGTCTGTTGATCCCCTCTCACTTCTACACCCGTAGCGTGGATTTTCTTTCAGTCAGTTCGAATTCGAACAGCATTGCTACTGGTTGTGAAAACAAGGCTAACACAAATTCCTCAAGTCGGCAGCTGGTATCACCACCTCAAAGAAATAACATAATGGCCACTTCTGTCTCATCGACAGCCTCACAACAGCATGCTGTTGATAGAGTGCAATCAAAAAAACCCAGTAAGGGTAAGTGTGACTTATTTTCTTATGATTCACTTGGTAACCTATAGGTTATTTATTTGGAATGCATGTAGTTACTCGTGTTTTCAGAACTGTAAACAGAAAATGTTTAAAGTTATACCTGTTTTAAGGAACTCGGCTTCTGTTTAAACTGTGTTCAGTGTGTTCTGTAGATTGGACGACTTTTGAAAATGAACCTGTGAACTTCTCGTCCACGTGTGATACAAGTGGCCTCGTGGCTCCAGTGCCTGTACGATTGACAACACCAGAAGACAAAATATTTTTAAATAACAGCGGCAGTGCAAGTGCTAATAAAGCCCAGCAGCTCCAGCTCAAAGCTATATCCAGACCAAAGTTATCAGGACATCATCCTAAGATTTCAACAGGAACCATCGCTCCTCCGCCGGTATTGTCCACTGTGATAAACGATATTATTAAAGACAGTAATCCACGGGATCTTATTTGATGGCATTTAATTTTGCATTTTAGCCTCCAAGAAGGAAAACCCACGTACGAAGTTCGTCTTTGGATCTCAATCGATTAAGTAAGTATCGGAAATTAATAATTATCTTAATATCCTGTTATAAACGACCTTATTCAGGTTAATAACTCGAACTTGTTATTGAAAAGCCATATCATCAGACTCGCAGAGTCAGGCGTGTAATCTGATTGGACCCGAAGTGCCAGCTCGAAATTTTCTCTCCCCGTCTCACCAAGGTGGCGCGTTTTCAGTGTATCGGAAACCCCAAGCTCCAGCTACAGCAACAATACATGAGCCCCCGTCAGCCCCCAGTCAAGTGATTAATTCCAAGACTACGAAGGTACAATTGAAGCAGGAAGTTGGTGACCTAAAGAATGAGAATACAATACTGAACAGAATTTCAACGCAGCTTTTGGATCAGCTCTCTGGTCTGCAGGCTAAGAAAAAAGCTCTGAATTGCAAAATACAGCAACTGAATACACTTCCTAGTGGCGGCCGAATCTCGTAGCTATAGTCAATCTCAGTCGAGTTAAAATAACAGCGCAGACACTTTTTAAAGTTTTTAACATTGGTATTTTCAAACCAAAGCTACTCATAACGTAATAATTTTAGTTTTTGCCTATTTATTCCCTTGAGCCTAAAATTGGGACAAAATGTTTCTGACGAATTTTCGAGGTCATGCCTGGTCTGCACTCTGCCTTGGTTGATTTCCTACTGTTAGAACACATAGTACGTAAAACGATTAAAAATATTCCTCTTAGTTAATAATTACGCAGCTGCAATTTTCTCTGAACTTTGAATGATTGATATTGACTTTTATCAATTGCACATGTGCTATTATTTCCGTGGCGTCTTACGCTGTGAAGTTACACTTACAAAGACAGTTGTAAAAGTATTATTCCAGTGAAATTTTCATTGTAAAGGTGAATGAAATAACACGACGCCAATATTATATTTTAAAAAAGCATAAGAATATTCAATCATTAGATGTATACATGCTATCTGCAAATCGACTGAATTCTGCATACCTAAAATTTTTAGCAAAGATTTTATATGCTCCATAGTTTATGATGCATTTGTGAGCTCCTCCTGCAGGAAGAGAAAAATTAGTTGAATGATTATTTAAGATAATTGTAAGTATAATCTTCAAAATCACTACATGGTTGTATGTAAGTTTGAATGAATGAATCATCCCTCCTTCTTGGTAAATGTTTCCAGCTCGTACGGCACTATTTATTTGTATTTGGTTCCGTCTGACTGTAAGTGTTGTGATCATTGCAAAAATAATTATTTCCAAACATTAAGGATTTTAAACGCAATACACCAATACTTGTACTTCGAAAACACATGATCAGTAAGTGTGCACACCCATCGTGGAGTATCTAGCATCTAGCGTAGAACTAGTTGAAATGCTTAGCACTCCTAATTCCGAATGTTCATTCTAGATTTTTTACTCTATTTCCTGTAAATCAAAAAATGCAATAACAGGATTGATTGCGTTTTTTGCATATTTAGTATACTTACACAACCACTTCTGTAGCATTTTTACCATAATTAATGCTAACAAGACGACAAGTTCATTAAATCCTGATCGGTCTTATTTTTAAGTTGTTATAGTATAAATATATATGAGAATAACTTTAAAGCTTTTAAAATTGTATGGAAGTGGAATCGCGAGTTTTCGTTTTCGTAAACAAATCGGATTGTAAAATCTACGCGCAATTTTATTTTTACCGCTTACCATCTTTAACTACTTGACAAGATCCAGCGAAATGTCGCCTCAACGATTCTTCGAAATTCGTAAATCAATCGCAAATAATAAGTTATTTAAATGTGAAAGTTTAATAGTTGTATTTGAATTGAAATCAGGAGACTCTGACATAACAACTTCAAATTAACTTATTTAGTATATCACATAAGAAAATGTAGTTAGATAGTTTTTTTTCATTCATATTACTGCAAACTCGTATTTATAGTGCATCGATTTTAGCCGCTTTGTAAACAGTCTAATGTTAGATCTTAATAGCATTGCAATGCTTGAAATTCCAGAAAAGAGCGTTGATGTCGTAGCATCGGCTTGGCTCGCCAATGAACATTGTATGGATACTTTTTCGAAACACACATTCAATATTCGTCGACAGTATCAGTAATTAGAAAAGATCGTTGTGAACAGTTTGGAAGTTAATCATGCCGGAGATAGATTTATACTATTCTAAGTGACTGGTCTCGTCCGCATCAGTTCAAAGAAAGATTATTTGCGGACGCTACATAACTACATATAATTGATTATCACTATACTAACTGAGGAGTAAATAGCACGCCCGCTGAGATAAAGCAGCGTATAAGTATATGAATAAATATGTACCTTTATATTAACTATTTTGAGTCAAGTCCAAGTGTTTCATCTTCGTTTGTTGTACGTACTTATATGTGTAAGCAAATCTTTAAAAAATATCAGCCACAAATGACCGTTGAGAAAAATAAACTATACGGAGTTTCTTACAACTCGTACAACTTGGTTTTGTGCACTGAATTTTTTCGACCAAACGTGACGGTTGCACCGTCTCTGAACCGACTGGACGATCGAAGCGAATTATTGAAATGAATTGACAGAAGCGAATTAAATTTTCCAATCAGATTTTAGTTGTCTCCTGGTCTGGTACAATTGGAAATTGGAACGATAGACGATGGAGCATATTAAAAACCCGCTTCCATTTTCCGACGCCAAAAATAACACTGCTTTGGCTAAAATTTATTTGCTATTCCATATAAACATCTAAAAAGTTAAACAAAACCAAATTTAACATGTAAACAATTTATTTACAGTGCTATAATATCCTGGTTACGAAATTGCGCGTGCGAAACCTAGATACGGAAATTGATAGGTATAATAATTGTGATGTAAACATTTTGGAAAATCGTTTGATTAGAAAAACCGTTGTTTATGCTTCATTCAATCTATGGTAATGGTGAAGAACACTTGTTGAATTAAGGGGAAAGAAAATTTCATATTTTGACAAACCGGAAACTTCGGTCAATTTTTGGAACAACATGCCTTGATGGACTCGGATTCCGAAAAATAACTCCGAATCCGAATGAAATTTGTAACGACGCACAGTTAGTCCTAGGACCCGTTTCGCGGACATTCCCCGTTTGGTAAAAAATGAAGCAGCGAATTAATTTTTTTTAACTCAATCATGAGAAG
>JAQFXU010000690.1:0-43666 GCA_034693705.1 Spatulosminthurus flaviceps | reverse complement strand
TGACAGAAGCCTCCTGATTAGCTTAAATCACACTCAGAGCGGGCTTGATTTAGGCTCGCCCACGAAGTGGGCTCTCCGTGTGCTAGTTATATGTTAAGCCAAACATTGTGTGGCTTTGCACTTTCAAACCTCCCTCTTAACTTTACGTCACTAAAATGGGGGGTACACTCAGAGCGGGCTTGATTTAGGCACGCCCACGCAGTGGGCTCTCCGGCTCTCCCTGTGCTAGTATGTTTTACAGTTTAAAAGTTGCCCTTCAAGTGTGCCTTGCCCTTCAAACCTTACCGCTTCCAACTATACGTCACTATTCAATGCTGCATAAGCGAAGCTAGGATATCTCATCTCGGCAATCGCCTCCCTTTTGCAATGGGCCGTAGTGACCCACGGGCCTATATGTTCCAACTTCCCCCGCACACGTAATGAGCTGAACAACCCCTGCCCCACCTCTGCGTAGCAGGGCTTTAATACTAGTACTAGTATACAAAACATTTGTTTTATAGAATCTTTGATTAGTTCTAAAATCTATATGGCTTAAATAACTTTGGTGCAGGCGCTCAAACGGAGTCACGACGTCAAGAGCGGGAGTACAAAAAGAGAACTTGTACACCACCACCCCCAGCCATTGAATTTTCAATACCATCTGTAAAAATGTAAAGGAACTTGACTATTTAATGTGCAATTTTGAAGAAAATGTTGGTTTTTGAAAAAATTTACAGAAAATTGTTTATTTTCTGTGTGAAATTGCAGATATTAGTGAAATATTCATACCTATTTACACATTTTGTTAAAATTTGATCTAAAATGGAATTAAAGACGTCAGATTTTCCTCCATTTGTCACAATTTTTTGGGGTTAGCACAAACATGCTTGTACCGTTGTACCCCTCTGGGGTTTTAGCGGGGGCATATTGTACTCTGAAAATGACTCCCCCTTGTAAATCCACTGCTTTGGTTCCTACGGTTAAAATCTTACGGTTAGAATTATATTGGGTTCAAAATTCTACAGTTTAAGTAATATGTAAAGTACATCACGTAAAAAAACGTGGGTTTATACTCCGATACATACCCTAAGGTCTTTCAGAGTTGTCAACCATCTTAAGTCTTTATTCATTAATTCGCGTTAAAAGTTTAAATGATTGACCCTAACTATATATGAGTAACTCACTATAACTAAAGTACATCACGTATATAGCATAGAAGCTTATACTCACTGAACAGCGACATATCAACACAAAATGAAGGATTGAAATCCGTAATGAGCAACTGTTTTCAAACAACAAAGGACTGGATTTCCAGTCCGATCGTAGAATTTATCCACACAAATAGTGAACAAACGACGTGAAAATAATATATATCCTTTGGTTAAATATTTTTGAGATGAAAGTGATTCCGTTAACTGTTTCTATAACAGCTTTTAGATTATAAATGCTATAGTTTTATTGTATATAAGGGCCTCTATCAGCATATAAATGCACAAAAGACTGTTCCGGCCAAATGAAGGCCTATTGCAGATAATGCTATAGTTAGAAGGTCTCACAATTTTTAGGGCGGCGTCAGCCCCCTAGTAAAATACCTTTGTCCGTCCGTACGTCTGTGTGTCCATCGGCATGATAACTCAAAAAATACTCAACCGATTACATTCAAAATTGTTTTGAACATTACTTAGGGTCATAGCTCGGCTAAGTTCGTTTTTGGTTGAAATTGGTTCGTGTGTTCGTTCGTAAAAAATAAAAACCAAAAACCATTTTTTTATCAAAAATTTATTTTTGGTTGAAAAATGTTTTTTTGCATTAATTTTTTTTTTGAAATTACATGAAACTAATATGTCCTCAACATTATAAACTAAACGGGGTATGGGGGACGGTGGGGTGGGCTGACGCCGCCCTACGCGATAGCATCAAATTATCGCGGAGCGATGATTTTTATGAGCGAAGCGAAATATTGGAACCGTCAGAGTTCTGAGGTTGTCGCCGCAAAAACGTCGCCGTTAACGCAGCTAGAGAATTGGGATAAGTACCATTAAATCCAGTTTTCAGTGTAGATGTGCAATAGGGTTCGAATTTTCAAAATTTTCGAAATTTTGAAAGTTTTTTGAAAACTCTATAGCGGGACTTTTTGAGCGTAATGAACCCCTGGAACATGAGTTGAAGATATGCATGTCGATATGCTGCAAGAGAGTCGTAAAAATGCTTAAAATTGGCAACTGCGAATTAAAATGAAAAAATTTTTGCTACAACAGCTTTTTCGTCAATAGAGTTACATAATTGGAGAGAGAGAAAGAAACAATTTATTTCACTGATGCCATAACGCCATCTTTAATGGTAAATTGTTTCAGTTATACAAGTGATTGAATAATCCTATCAGTATTCTGTAAGAACCACGAATCGCTGAAATGATTACTTCATTAATATCACACCTCGTTTTTTTTAAAATACAATATGATTCTTTGATTCAAAATTACATGAAATGGTTTAACAATGTGATTCGGTAGTCTTCCAAACAATATGCACGAATTATCTTGTGGAGAATTGGTATTTTTAAGTATTAGAATAATAGAAATTGCAGTGAAGTTGGGATTCCCATGTATGTACATACATCACATAAGATTAAGACGTTGTAGCATACTCCGGATCAGGAGTAAATAATAATTCCTCAAAAAAAGTATTGCGACACTTGTGTTGCGTGAATACATGTTTTTTTCAGTCAGGCACTTCACAGTTTGGTACAGCCTTTGTCCACAGGGAATGGCTGGATCGAGCCTACCATACCTCGCTGTTGCTGAAAGGATTTTTCAACTTTCTCTATATAATTATATATAACTGTTCCTTTATTTGTCATTTCTGGTCCTACGCTGCGCGTTAAACAATTTTTGTCATTGATCATTTTTGTTAGGGCCATTCAACTTGACCATGAAGTATAAATATAGACATTTCTCACATCGTTTAAGGGCAGATGGTAGGCTAACCCTTACAATGAGTTTTTATCAAATCAAACAAGATTGTGGTAGTTAGATGAAATCCAGTCAACCATAAATCTGTGTATACACCCGCCCTTACCCTTTAGCATACTCCTTACTGGCAGCCTTTCGAACTTTCGAAGGTTGAAATAATTATAATTAAAATATAGTGACTTGGAAGGAAGGGATAGTCTTGGAGCCACGAAGGACTCTCTCCTCTCTTCATAAGTTCTGAAGTTCTGAAAATACATTCTTGCTTCACCCTTTAGGGATCAGTGCTTGGATGTTGCGCGTATAAGTATGTAATGTGTGTTAATGCCAATTGTTATCTACGCAAAAGAGAAGCAGTGCAGTGGCAGTACTTGAAAACTATTAAGGCTGTGAACTCGTCGAGATCATCCTCAGAGCTTTTGTTATTTCCTTCATTCGTAAAAATTAAAGAATGGCTTTTGACACCGATCCCTTCGATGGAACGGTTCAGTACGTTGGTCCGGAAGGGAACGGGCAAGGAAATCATGTTTCTTATTGCAAATGCAAACCACTGCACTGCTTATCCTTTGGTGTCGCCCTATTGGAACTAGTAAGTATCGTGGGATACATACCCTGATAGTATTTGACTTTCTTTATTTAACCTTCAGCCTTATTTAACTTTCGATGGAATACGAGAAGGTGAAATTTTGCAGATTATTTCCTTGGGCAGCGGACTCTACACGACATACGGAATTTTCCACTACTCCAATTACGACGCTGAGGTTCTCATACTGGACGAGCTATACGTGGAAGCAAGTGAGATTCATGTTATTCAAGTTCTGCTTCTCTTCTGTCTTCGTGTTTGGCTTATTGTTAGTATGTAAGTAAGTACATATGATGTTGCCACTTGCCACAGATTTAGGGGTGGGCTTGGGTAGAACCGAACCCGTTTCATCTGTAGCTATCTGTATTTCTCTTCCGCTTTCCGAATGATGCGACAGAGCTTTGTCTTTAAAGCTTGTATGTACATATACATAGTTCGCTCTAAAATGCGTATTGAAAGTTAACTCTAACAATGCAGTGGTAAGACAGGGTTTTAACCTGATTGGTCTTTTGGCTCTTTTGTGTAAACAGAGTTGTAATAACACTGGCAGTGACTGTTAATACAAATCTAAATGAGGAGAAAATGAAAGCGAAAAACAGGTTTGCTGAAGAATGCTGAATTTCCATAGAACGATATATGTATATTGTCCTGAAATAACGATTGAAGTAAAAGCGTTTTCAGCAATAGTCCTTTTAGAGATCCAGATGAAGGTTATTTTTCATTTATTTAGTTACTGTGACGGGTAGACGGTTAGTCAAGTAGGCCATTTTCCAACTCCATTGGTTTGTTATCCATTGGTTTCATAGTTTGTGGAAAATCCTTTTTTATTCGCATGCATTGTGAAATGTGAATGGAGTTTATTTATATTTATAGTAAACTGTAGTTGTACTAGTGTTTTTGTAATAATTGTTATTGTAATTGTAATAGTGTTGCGAGTGCTGAGTCAACCAACATATTCGCTAGTGCTTCCTATTGCTTTTGCTTTGTATGTAATTATTTTACATCATTGAAATTGAAGCGTCCTGACGCTTTTCAAACAGTGGATAGTAAAATTATACATGGAATGATGCTAAAGTGTGTTTGATTGTATTTACCGTATAGGAAAACACTATCCTGGGATGCCCCGGAAGTTCTTAAATGTTCCTTTGGGCTTAATGTACTGGGATTTGAGTTTGTTCACAGTAGAATTTATTCTTGCTCTATACTTGCTCCATGGACTGTGGAAGGTAGTTACATACAGAAAAATAAATTCGATTTACAACTACTAATTCCCGTAATAGCGCATGCAAGTATTAAGTACAGTGTTAATGGGGATACATGCACTGTAAAAAATAAATCTGAGTGTTGGACGTGGGTCCCCGAAGAAAAGGTTCACACAGGGAAACCTGTAAAAATTTAACAGGGGTCCCTTTAAAATTAACAGGGGTTCCGGTTAAATTGATTTTTGAGAATAAATTCAACGGGAGAACATGTTAAATTTTAACAGGTTTCCGTAAGTGAACCTTTTCTTCGGGGATCCACTTTCAACACTCAAATTTATTTTTTACAGTGTACTTTAAAATTAAGTGAGTTCACTCCATTCACTCCAGCCCCTTAACATTTTTCCAAAGAATTTTCATGTATATGTAGGTATACGCTACAAATTCTAAAACGACTACTTTCATGAAGAAATTCTAAACACTGCGTTGTGGGTAAGTGAATGTATGAATAAAGTGATCCCATATAAGATCCCATGTATTTTGCATTTACTGTATCGGAATAGGAAACCACCAGTTGAACCTTCACTGCAGTCATTAGAAAGAAACATGTAAGAAAGTGTAAGCTTTTAGGAGATTACTTAATTTCAATTATCGCTGAAAATACTCTTGTTGAAATTTCTTGCAACTTTAAATAAGTTGAGTCAAATAGATTACCATTGTTATTTAATAAGTGCACAAACTGTCAACTTGGGATAGTAAAGTGAACATCGTCCATTGGAGACAAGGACGCAAGATCTTTATTGATTTAACTTCAAGGTTTTGTTTGGGGCTGGAGCTTTTGGTTTCTTATAGCATTGGGTGGTGAATACCTATTAGTGAAGGTTGGATTTGTGGGTTTTTCACCATAGTAATAATATTAACGATAACGATAATAAGTGTGATATACATTACTTTGTGAGTGCCTTTGTCTTGCCATTTGTTAATAGCTAGATAATATTTAAAATGTCTGAGCAATTAAGCGTCCCTTTGAAAAAGTCGGTGGAAATAAGTTTGGAAGAGAGTTTAAAATCATTTTTGTCACCGTACCTGTCATCCCCCGGGGGTGATATTGAGAAAGCTGTGAAAGAGCTGGATAAGCTGAGGAGGGAAGTTGTGTCGAAGAAGCCTCCGAAAACTACATTTGCTTTAGAGCAATTGTTTAGGTATGTTTCACATTATTTGCTTATGCAGTTAAGATAATTTTTTATGAGTGGTGAAGATGATAAATTTTGATAGTTGAGCTGGAATTTATTTTATTTATCGGCATATTTTTGTAGGTATCATGATCAACTTGCGACTTTGGAGAATTTATTCCCATCGGAAACCTTAATTCCATTCACTTGGGATGATGCTTTCAGTAAAGCATCGGTTTTTAGTGGCAAGATAAGCTTGGGTGAGTAATTATTACAAATGCTGAATAATGATTATGCTTATATAAATAGATCGTATGACTCATCGGACTGAGTGAGTAGACTGGAGATGTGTATTTGTGTTTTTAATATTGATGGACGACTTTGAAGCTTTGTCCTTCCTGGGATACGAGAAACATTGTGTGTTGTTTAACATTGCGGCATTGCAATCGCAGTTGGGAATCGAAAGCAGTTCCGTGGATACGGATGACGATCGAAAGAATGCAGCGAAATATTTCCAGGTGAGGATGACGTTAAAATTGAATGAAATTTGTAAATTAATTTGGAATGAAATCTGGGTAGGATAGTTGTGTGTATAGTTTTGCTTGAAGTGACTTTTAAGAAGGGGATGCGGTGAATAGTTGAATATGGAGTTCTGAAGTTTACAATGTTTACAGAACGCATCTGGAATATTCGAGCACCTTAAACCTGCTGAAGCTGCTGGTGATAATTTGACACCGGATTTTCATCCGGACTTATTGACAGCTTTATCGGCTATAATGCTAACGCAAGCACAGGAAATGTTCGTGACGAAGGCAATCAGGGATAAAATGAAGGATGGTATTGTTGCGAAGTTGTGCATTCAAACGGAAGAAATGTTTTCGGAAGTTTTAACCAAAATGACTCGTGAGACAGTGAAGTACGGTTGGGATCGAAGTTGGTTGCAAAATGTACGTGGAGTTGCAAAAAATATTTTATTTTCCGTTGTTTAGTATAAGGATTTTATGCGTTTTAGCTTGAGATGTATTATATGGTATTTGTTTTGTTTAGATCAAAGGGAAAAAAATCGCTTACTTTGGCCTGGCAAACTACTTCCAGAGTAAAGTCTGTGGGGATAAAAAGTTGATTGGAGAGCAAATATCGAGACTTAATATTGCCATTGAAAATATGAAAACTGGCCAGGATAAAGTTGGCAGTAGTAGTTTCCTGTCGTTTTTTATGTCAGAAGCTAAAAGATTCCTTGCTGCAGCAATCAAAGATAATGATTTTATATACCACGAAGTAGTTCCTACTGCTGCGAAATTGGCCGCTATTCCTAAGGTTGCTACAGCAAAACTTGCCAAAGTCACTCCAGCACCAGAGAAATTCGATGCTGAATTCAAAAACCCGTAAGTTCTTGCTATCATTCTTGTTGGAAATTTTAAATTTTGAAATTTTTCGCAACTGTTACTAAAGTTTATGTATACCTTTTAGATTTGTAGACATGAAGCCAATAGCTGCGCCACCAACACCTCCAGCAGAGCCTGAACCAATTGCAGAACCAAAACCGGCTGGCTGGGTGTTGTCAGAACCTGCCACTGAACCACCAGCACCAGCTACTCAGGAACCAGCAACAACTCCAGTTGCACCACCGAGAAAGAAGAAAGGCGAAGAAAATGGTAAGGGAGATTCCCCAGACTCCAGGTCTGATTCTCCCGCTGCTGAACCTGTACCAGTTAATGAACCTGTTTTTACCAAATCCAAGGCTTCTAAAGCACCCACATGGTCTCAAGTCATGAATGACTCCTGGACGCTAATTAAACCATACTTTGAAGAAGTCGTTCTCGGAAAGAAGTGAATTACTTCGTAACCTTGTTTCTCTGTACTTTTCTACTTATTACAACCTCAAAATTTTGTTAGTTTATAAAACAGGATATTACACTTAGGAAGTTTGACATTATTGTTAGAATTTAGATTCTATTAATGCTAGCATTTTAGAAAATATATGGGAATAATGCAAGTTGATACAGGAAAACACAGCGCAAGAATTTATACTCATTGTAGATCTGTCTCTCCTCTCGTATTTTATACAGTATCTTCATGGGGTAATTATTTTTTACAACCGCAACCTGAGAATATCTGGATGCTATACATGCTATGTGTACAACTGAATGATGTGATGATGGCTATTTTTGTTCGTTGCGTCATAGTCATGCATTGTAGGCAGTGCTATCTGTAGTAACTACTCTTATTGGTTAGGAAAGCTAAAAGATGGTAAAAGTTACTTTACGGATACATACGCTTGGACGGTGTTGTAGGAATAGTCTGTGAATGAGTTTATATTGAAGGTTATTTACTAACGTGGATGGATCCTTTTGTAAAATTGTAACGTATTTGTTTCTGATTGATAATTACTGTACCTGCATATAAAGTGGTTATGAATAGCGTTGTCCTGATAATACTATCATATTATGATATTCCATGAGTCTGAATGTCCAACCCAAAGTGAACTTAATGAATAGTTGATCTTCAAGCAATAATTTTACAACAGTATGTGATCAGAATCAGAAGCATATAGTTGAATTCCATTCAGTTCGGTCAAGAAAGGCTCGACTTTCATGACAGATATATTTAAGCTAACTATTAAGTAGTAAGAGCAACCAGTTCTTACAAATTTTATGGAGGGTGTGATGTAAATATAAGTATACAAGCGGCAGGCTGATAATTAAAAGCAGTATGCTAACTATTATTGTAAGATTCTATATAAAACTGTTCCAATAAACGAGGGATACTCGTGAAACTCGTGTCATCGTGTAACTATTAGAAGAGTAGATTTGATGTGTAATAATGTAAAATGTAATGACGATTAAATCAGCAAATCAAATCAAACTCAACTTAGTTGTTCTTTTTACTTTTTTACACTTTTTCATACATTTCCAGGCAACTTAATAATGCAAGAAAGAATAATATTTGGGCGTTTGGTAAAATAAGTGTAACTTATTCTAAACAATATAATTATTATTTTATTATTAATTAATAAAAGGGTGAAGGTGAACATATCAGAATTTATAGTATCACATTACAAGACACGGAGAGTTTGGCAGTCTGTTATTAAAAACTCTAATGGTTACTCAATATTATGTATGTATTTACAAAATAATAATGTTCGCACTTTGGCACAACATTTGTTGACATTTTATACAATCACGCACTTTGTCAAATCTATTACATGTTAAATTAATACGTGCACTTGTACTCCTCTATTAAAATTTATAATCTACACATCAACTACACTTGAAACCCTAACAACATGCATGCGAGCATAATTACTAAAGGTACCGTATTTCCATTATGTATCTTAACTTAATATTTTGTCTGTAACAGGATTAATGCCTTGAATGAGGGGATCCTTTTAAACCAATAATGTCATATGTCATAATTTTACTATTACGATTTTCTACTACTCATAATTATTTTTTTGGAACATTAAAGGACCTCATCAGAAAATACGATATAGCAAAAAATTACCAAAGTGGTACGTTTCTTTGGACTTACAAAAACTTGGCCCAGCCTTCATCCTCAACGTTGCGGCGAAGATGATGATTAAAGCTCTCAAAAACAAATAAAAAAACATTAGTCACTCATGGACACTCTAGTATTGTCTTCCAACAAATTTAAAATCCCTAGATGCATCAAATCCCGTCACTCCAGCATTATAGTGAATGACACGCCGGATACCAAAGGGGTCCACGTATCCAAAACTTCCTAAACGAGAGCCATCTCTGTCAGTTTCCTCCTTGTGATACTGATGAGGAATTTTATAAATGAAGCCCGTGGGTTTTCTCAGTGGTGTCGCATATGTTCCAAACACATCGGAACCTTCTTGACGCCCAGCTAAAATTTTTATAAATTACAAACCAAATCATCATATATTCTTAATAAATTATGTAATACGAAATGAAAACTGTTTCTGTAATCCCAGAAATTCCAACCTTGAATCCTAGCCACTGGTCGCCTTACTCTGATCCGACCAGGTCCAACATAAGTAGCCACATAAGTTCCATTCCTTGGCTGACCCGGGCTAAAAAGTGACTTATTAGCGGGTTTCCGAGACCGAGCCCAAAAAGGTACTTGTGCTGGCTTCGCGGAAGTTACTGGAGTTGGATGATCCTGAACTAATGGTAAACTAGAAGATGCTTCCGTCTCTGTGGAAGTTGTAGTCTCCGCTTCAACATCCCCACTCAGAGTTGGTTTCTCTGAAGAAGTTGTTGTCTCACTTGCTTTATCAAATACACTGGGAATCTTTGTTACAACCTTAGTAGAGTGCTTCGCCGGCACATAGATCTTCTTCGTTTCCGTTGCTTCCACCGAATTCGACCCCACAAATTCCATCCTGGTTTTAACAATACGGTAACCCTTCCCATCAGCAATGTAATCAGTCATACGTAGAAAGCCCGTTGGATCTACCCAACCATAAGATCCAATAACCGTGCCATCATCCAAACGTTTCTCCCTCCTATACTGGCCATTATAAGTTTGGAACCGGAAGGATCTCTCTGGCCCCTCGTCCGTCTGGATATGGTACTGGGTGGGCGTGCTTTTCCATCCTGAAAGTGACCCATCTACGAATGCTGTGACCTACATATTCAGAAAAAAATACAATTAAAAATTAAAATCAAAATTCCCTTATGTATAGAATACAAATGTTTCCTACTACGGTCACACACATTCTCAAATCTCTTAATTAACAGTAACAAGCTAACAGATTTCTAGCAGCCGCAATTGGTACAAGGACTATTTTTGCAAGATCCATTGCAATAATTTTTGTAGCAATTTACAACATCCTAAAATAAAGGGTGATTCCATGTATGTGCAACACACACAAAGTCCCTTAATTAACGGCGCGGATACATTCTACGAATTAACATTTCTTCAACAAGACCTGTCAGCTCACATTCTCAATGACAGAAAGAAGGAGGAGGGCCCAATAATACTCTCACATTCATCTTCATTTTCTTTTTACCAATTACACATGGATTTTTTCTATACTCCCTCACCACATGCATAGGTACCTCATTTATTTTTATAACAGCATCATATCACCTTTAATAAGCATTACTATTATGCATCTTTTGTTATATGTTCTTACTTACTTCCAACAATTTATTACTTATAAAATAAAACATGAATTTCTGTTTTGACTCATTCAACGCCAACCTGATGGCTATGGCAGCATCTTAAACATTACTTAGCCTCTTATACCACGAACAAAGACATAAATTTTAAGCCTGACATGGAGCACCCTCACATTTGAATTAATTCCTTTGATTGTAATACTGACACCGACACCACACAATAATTCCTTCTAATGTACAATCCATACCGTATAACTTCCTTCACAAAAGATTGATTCCAAGTTCCAAGTATACCTACTCCTCATATAAGAATAATTATCATTGGACTTTTAAAATAAAATCCGTTGATCATCCTAACAGAAATTCACATCTTATGGGTCAGTGATTACAAACAAAAGAAATGATTTTGAAACAAAACACAAACGCCAAAATGGTTACAACTTTTCTGCCGCCTCTTATTCTTGTAATTATCTAATAATTCATACATTCCCAGACGGGGAAGTCTTTGAACTTTACTCTTAAATTTATTCCTTCCGGTTGATCAGCAGAAACAGACACACATGCGATGACAATTATTATTTCCATTAATAATTGATACTTTCATCCTTTTTAGCCTATGACCGCTGGCCATGCATGCCTTGGCTCAATACAATAATACATATAATAGTAACGTGGACTACCAAAACGTGCATATATAATCATGTGTGAATTATTCAACGTAATAGTATATATTTGTGCAAATTCTCGCAAATTTTTTCCCCAATCATCATTCGACCACCTCTAAAATATAATGATTATAAACAAGGTGAAGATACTACGTCAAAGTTAAACAAGTCACGAAGTCCTCTCAAAGCTCTCAAATTAATAGGAATATACAAACACAATATTTATATACACTTCCAAACAGGCTCATATAAATTGTATGATATAAAACATCCACGATGACTGGCTTTTATTTCCTCCTTAATTATATAACTTTAGGGTCTCCCAAAAAAAGTCTTTAAATATGATTCAATGAAATTGAATTGAAGACAATTCATTAGAAATCTCAGCCAGCTAAAAATATTATTAGCCTTTAAGGAGGAATTTTATTCCATGGGATTTCTATTCCAATAATGTAATGAAGTCAATGAACATTTTCTGAGTAGCAGGAATTTTTCCGTTAGAAAAAATGATTCTATAAATTTTAAGTTAAGGTCGGCAAGAATTGAATTTAATCATACTTAACGAAAGGATAATGATCCTCACGCTAAGCGATACTAACTTTGTATGTCCGAGTCAGAGAGGGACTTTTCACAGAAGTTTGCAGAAGCTGCTGCTTTCAAGAGAAGCAGCCTTTATTATTATTGCAACAACAATAGAAGGGGAAATAATGCATTTTTTTCAATACACATAATAAAAGCAACGTATGGAGCTGTGAGAGCACAATTTTTTCAATTCCTCAATCTCAAGTTACTCAGAATATAGCTTGAATACGTAGGATTTCAATTTTTGTAACAATTTACTTACATTGAAATAACAATTTAAATTCAGCACACTTCAACATCTCTGACCTCAAAAAGATATGCACATTTGTACTCACGTGTAGTATAGATAACATACGGATAAAAATGAGACACACTCGTACAAGTTTCTTGTATACTATTTCATATGCTGTTGTTAGTGTATGGATAATTTTTGTGAAGAGAGAAGGGCTCCACGACATTGAGGATAAGTTCGATGATGATGGAAAAGCCTTTAGTGGATTTCGAAGTTTACAGATTACAACGCGAAAAGTTTACAACGAGGGTGGATCAATATTTTATGTAAAAATATGTAAATTAACCCGAAAGACATTATCTTCTCGAGTTAGTATTAATCATAATAAAAAAAATTCAACAATAATAATAATTACGAAACTCATAGACTGCTATGTCTCACAATCAGACGTGTATACGTAACGACAGGGAAATGCCAATAGCAGGCACCTTCAAGCTGTTATGTGAGTAATGTTTTAGGTGTTGGTTCCTGTTGGGTCTTCATTTATTTTCTTTCGTTTACTTGTGCTTTTTACTGACAGTAATGATTTCTGTACCTACGCACACACAAGTATGTACTTACTTACAAATGAGTTCAAAAAAAGGACAGTGTGGGATTGACCCTGATCACTAATAGAAATCACACTTTTCAATCGCTGATCTCTGATCTATTTGAATTTATTATTACATTGCTACCCCATATCATATAATTTGGTGGGCACACGGTCACCTTTGATTCTATTTCTGATAGTCATTTATCTCTTGAGAGATCATACTCAAATATAGTAATCATGCATACAGGTGGAGCAGAGCTGGACGTCAGAATCAGATCGATCTCCGTGTCATATATAAAAAACACTCCTACTCTTGCTTGTAAAATTTCTGGGAATACGACCCTATAATTATTTCATATAAGAATTATTCTAATTATTCATATAAAAAAAGGCCACTGAAATGACAAGTCATTTCGTGTTCTGGGTACGGCTTCTAACAAGCCATAAAGTTTGAATTAGCGACAGTATGTATAAGT
The DNA here is from genome assembly GCA_034693705.1 of Spatulosminthurus flaviceps. Classification (NCBI taxonomy): domain Eukaryota; kingdom Metazoa; phylum Arthropoda; class Collembola; order Symphypleona; family Sminthuridae; genus Spatulosminthurus; species Spatulosminthurus flaviceps. The sequence goes on along the minus strand of JAQFXU010000690.1, from coordinate 30,109 downwards.
TTTTCATGAGTATATCAGGAAAACCAAACGACAGACATCCTGCAAGATCTGCATCATTTTAAGATTGGCAGTTCCATCATAAATTATTGACGTTTGAATAACAACATATTGCTGTTTATTAAAGTACAAAAAACTGGATTTCTTGCATGCTTTTAAGTTAGGATTTAATAGATTTTTTTCTGTCCAAATGATTTTCTCTTATTCTCTAACTTTTACTATACATGAAGTATACCACACGGAGAAATGAACTTGTCCTTAGGAATTTTTCAAGAGCAGGTGCAAATAAACATTCAGTGTGGTGGGATAGTAAGGGAAAACTATATATTCACAAAGTTTACGTTTTTTAAGAATCATGACACCTAGTGCTGTAATCTTGTTCAGGGGGCTTTGTTCTTGTTGCGGACGGATTACAACAAAACAAAATGTATTTATTGAATTTAAACAAAACATTTTACATATTTTTGCGATCATTTTGTTCTGTGATTTATTTTACTCTAAATTTTGTCCCCACTGATTCTATATAGCAAGGAAGTCTCAGGCCCAGGTGAAATATTTGCTCTCCCACGAAATAAGATTTGTTTCTGTTTGTCTAGATGCTCATTTTTACCTGTTATAAACAACCAGAATGGTGCTGATTTTGTTGGTTTTTAGCTTAAATATTATTTGAAATGAAGTTGTTATTGATTCTTAAACATTAACAAAATACAACTAAAGTAAAGTGTAACAATATTGCAGCACTAATGATACCTTGTATTAAATTTATTACACTTAAATACAGAGTGGCAAAGAGAATAATAATTTATTGCTAAATACTCTCATGGTAAAAACAACTGGCAAAAAATAATTTATTTAAAAATAAACACGATAGAAGTTTTTACATGTCTGAAATTTTTAATATTCAAGTTTTAAATGCAACCTAGTGCAAGTAAGATAGAGATAACATTGGACTGCAATAAGGAAAACTGGGACTCAAACACTCAAAAGATTAACCAACATTTTATCCGATCGCATGTACCTACATGAGACTATAATGTTAAGGATGTGTCCGGACGACTAAGTAAGTAGCCTTGATTAGAAAATTGACACGACCCTCAAATTTCACGAAAAAACATTCAGGGTAGTGTTTACTATTAAAACAGAAGCTGTTTTGTATACACGACAACAGTTGGCTTGAACGCCTTCAAGACAAACAGGCAAATGTTTCTTGCTTCAGTGTAATTAATATGCTGGAGAGGAAGCTCCTTTTACTTGAAATGATAAAATCATTAAGTAAGCCCCGGTAAAATAAAACGCTTTGTTAGCAACTTAATCCTCTGACTTATAAAATGTTTCTTTTGGTTTCTCCTGTAAAAGAAAAATTAAGCATAAAAATGAATCACCAATACAAAAGGAAAACTTCTATTAAAATTCAATCTTCGTACTGTACGTGTACAAGTTGGAAAAAAAGAACAAAAATAAACATTCAAGATTGGCAGGATTTTTATTCTTTTAATGCAACTTTGTCAGCAGGGTCTCCTTGAGAAGGTTGGCTATGTTCATTATGCAATACATTTTTTATTACAGGCTCTGAATAAGGTGACGTGAGGAAAATATTGTGTTTTGGGGGTTGAAAAACAGTAAGTTAAAAGTTCCAGCGTAGAATCAAAATGCATGGCTCATCTCGAAGGACGTTAATCGTGTTTATCACGTTGGTTGATAACCCCGAGTTTAAAACTCCGATGACGTCTCCAATTAGCATGCAAATAACAAGGCGGAACATGAAAATCTAACTGGATTTATTCTAACAAAAAAAATCCCTCAAGGAACTCACTGATTTTCTATGGAGATTTTTACTCTTCCTTGTTTCCATACAAATTCACACATTTGTTCCTCTGCAACGTGCTCACTTATTCACACAATCATCAGAGAATTTTTCTTCCAGTTTCAATCCCCCTATATACGAAATTACTATGCGGAAATTCGTATACACATACATACTTGCACAGTATATAAAGCTGGAGAGAAAAAATGCTTAGAATTTATTCGGTAAAGTAACAAGTTGTCGTAAATCCTCTGAGGTAAAAGATTCACGATAATGACTTTCCTCCGACGACAAATCTATACACACTCTACACTCCTTAGAATGTTCGAAGGAAATCTTGGAATCTAATATACATGTTTTTAAAAAATATTGCTATTGAAACCTTGATGGAAAAATCAAATTTGACCTCTCGTTCTCATGTGCAAGTTCCTACATGCAATTTAAAACTGAGACTTTCAACTTTCGCTGTATACTTTAAATTTTTGAATAAAAAAAGCCCATTAAATAATGGATTAGTTCAGATATGTGTAGGAAATCATTACAAAACCTATCGATTGCTTCGCTTCATGTGTTACTGAACTGACCATAAGCTATAGCATTTACTTTGACATTGCGTCCTTGGTACAGACGTGAGGGCTATCAAGTATAAAAATCATCGCTTCGCGACTGTTTCATGCTTTCGCTAAGGGGCTGTGCTTCTGTTCGGCCGGGTCCAATTAAGGTATTTTCCGTAATCCTTTTTTTTTCAGGGTCACAGTTATGATGCGAGGAAGTACTACAGGTCACTAAATTTAACTTTCTGTGATGCCGACAGAAGTTTTCATTTTCAAGGACGCCGTCATAAAGCGTTTTTCCGCAAATCCATACGCAGTTTAAATTTCTGGCAGGGATAATGAAGCTGTACATGTATACAGGCGCTTAACAACGGAGTGTGAGTGGGGGGTACGAAGCCATAGGTTGTTGAATTTTTAACACCTTATGTATATAAGCAAAGAAACATTACTATTCTACAAACAGTTTTAAAGAAAAATGGTGGCTTTTTGAGAAATGTTAAAGAAAATCGGCAAATTTGACATTTTATTCGAGAAAATTCGCAAAATGTTACCATTTTTTTCAAAGTTTGATCAAAAGTGGCTTAAAAGGCACAATTTTCGCCTATTTTGACAAATTTTCGGGGGGTACATAATACATGCTTGTACTCCCTGGGGTTTGATTGGGGGGTACATGTACCCCCTGTACCCCCCGTTGTTAAGCGCCTGTATATATATAATTTATATATATAATTTATATATATATAAATAAAATAGCCAATATAATATAAACATTACATACAAAGGGATGCACTACACGTAAATTACATTGCATTAAGAAAAAACACGTGAGTTTCTTCGCTTTACATTACACTGGAGGATTATAAAAGATTAATCTGACAAATCCAAGAGCATGTCCCCAATACATATCAATCGTATATCCATTGAATTTATATTGTCGGCTACGTAATTGTTCCGACCAAACAATTTGATACAATCTCCTCACAAGGAACTGAATTCATTGATCCAAGCCTGCATACCTTTCATACATCTAATAGAAACTCCTATATCCACTTCAACAATGCCTATAAGTATGTTAAGCATATTAAATCAGTAATATTTTAAACTTATAGCTCTCTACAAGCCTAACGCAGCATATTGTATTTACATACACATCTATTTATTAAGTACATTCTCATGACCACATGCAAATCTCTTGTGACATTCAGTTGACAATGAGATGCCGATACTAAAAGTATTTAAAACTCGGCACGACAATTATTTGACCAATTGATTCTTTTCTCATGCATTTTCAAGCAATTTGGAGGAACTTAGTCGCAACAAACTATACGCTTGACATCTATACCAATAGTATTAACAGCTTAGCTATTAATAATACCTATAGAGTTGTTGTGAATAAATAATGTCAAAAGGAAAACCCCGTTGTGTATCTTTATTATTTATAAATTCAACAAATATCATTGAAAAGTACTTCAACTTTCTGTCAATAATTTTTTAGTTTCATTGGCATTTTTTCAATGCTTATCCCCGTGGGTCTCCACACACTGAACAATATACCTCACTCTACAATTATCAAGTCTCTGATTTTCAACAAGTTTTCAACCTATCTTTTATTTACTTTGTATAAAAACTTGCACTAGTAAATATAGTAATTTAAAAGAAGTTTGAAAACAATCCCCATATACATACATACATTTCCGTTAAAACTTATTCCATATGCAAACTTAAAACTTTCCTTTTCCATCAAAGTGGCAATTTGGTCGGAGAGAAGATATCGACTAGTACAATGGTCACAAATACATATATAAATACATGTGACAAAAGAAAAATATTTCCTCACGTAACAAGTAACAAAGTGACACAGGCGACAGACAGTAATCAATAAAACTATACAGAAGATTCCAACTACTACACAAATTCACTATCCACATTTTTCAAGTCATTCGACAGTTGGTTGTAAAGGAAAAATTGGCAAAATTGGTCTGTGGATATTTTCATGCACATCGAAGTTACCTTCAAATCTTACGGATGTGATCGTAAAATCACTTCTCTCACACGAACTAAGGTAAGCACGTAATTATGTATCTACATATGTTTGGGTATGAATGAAGTACTTAAATTTCAATGTTCTGCCTGACTAGTTAGTGGGATTCGTCGGAAATGTAAAGTATTCCTCTTCTGTCGGTCCTTTCAATTACAGCTTAAAAATTTACATTGATTAAGTCCATTTCTCATAGCTCATCTCATCCTTGTAGAATTGCGTATCTCTCTGCTGTACATATGCTATTGTATGAAGGAAAGGAAAAACAGAAGTTCTATCCTATAATTGACTCCTCCTGGTAATAGTAATAAGACAAACAAGCAGACTTTTACTTTTGACATAATCGACCAAAGCTATAAGCACCTCATTCTAAAATGAGTAAATAATCTCTCTTATGTATACACAGTCTCTATATTTATTTACTCTCAAACAAATTAAATCAATTTAATTTCATAATCTGCAGGAGCAGCACAACTCTTGGCTAACACCTTACACTCTGGACGCACTTGGCAAATTAAGCAGATTCTAGGAAATTGACTACATTACGCTCGCTCATACAGAGCCAGGCCTATTGTGCAAACGGTAACTCATGATTGCCCTCCACTTATTACCCACACAGAGCCTAACCAACACAGAGAAATAATGAATAATTTTCTCTAAAAGTCCTCAACCAGAAAAGTTGAAAAATCCTCTACAACACTGTATAAGTGCTAATAAGAACTTACAACTACATAAGAAAAATTACATTTCCTAATCAAATCTCCCTGGTGCCTTAATCCTTTCATAGAATTTCTCCTAAGGAGTTGTATAGATGAGAGTTTTGTAAGAGAAGAAAAAAATAACTGGGAAATTATGGGGGATTTAAACTATATGACCGAAGATACGGAATGTAACCTTTAGTAAAATTTATTGACAAGTTCTTCCTCCTGGGAAGGATGTTTCTTTCGGCGATGAGGGAAGAGTAGCAGCTCTTGATCCTCTATACTTTTACTGTATATAAGGGTAATTGCCTTGGAAAATATGTGACCAAACCTCATTTCCTGCTACACTGACCACTGACTGACTGACTGACTAGAATTCGAATACCATGTGTTCAATAGTCTTCTATTACACTATATATGCACTCTATCTTGTATATACAATAATATTGATGAGGAGAGAGAAATATTGGGAAATCCGGTTTCCTTCCATAAAATTTTAACTATAAATCCTCACACATAGAAAATGTACAAATTCCCCCAGGGATACAGAAGAACAAAATCAAAATAAATGTTGAACATTTACTCACTCAGTCCAATATATGTATATAAAAAAATGTAAGTTCATACAGATGTGCGTATCCCATATAATTTATCACAATTTAATTTAAATGCAAAGAAAATTTTTATCGCAATCTATTAAATAGCTCTTATGTATCTCTTATATAATTTGAACAAATTCAAGACAAGCTATGCATCAAAATGTAGCGTAAGATTTACGATACATTTTCGCCCTATCCATACAACTTCAGCAATAAAGTAGCAACTTCCAATATGTTTGCATTAGTTCAAAATTACCATGCATTCTTATGACCAGCATCTCTCATGTACTCAGAAGGGTCATAGCAATTTCTTCTAGTGTTGAAAAAAATTCCAAAGACAGTGGGAAGTGAGAAGATTTCTGTGGACTGACTACCACACTACTCCCTAGGACTTGACACCCTTGTCACTCAACCTTACCATAATGTATGGGAGGATAAACGATACGCTTGTTAAGTGCCTCCGGCTCACGCTCTCATCATCACACGTTGATTTTATATGCAATAATAATCCCTCCAACAATTAATTAGTTGTTGGAACAGCTTTGCTTGGGAAAACATTCCAAAATAATTTATTTACTACTCTCATTTTTTTAATCACTGGTATAGGATAAGTTTTGATAGGAAATGCTTCTTACTGTATAGTACATTCACGTTCACGTTATTGGTGATTGTAACCTGAACCTGCCTCTCCTTATAAAATTTCACAATAATTCATCAAGCTGCGTTCATATTATAAAGATCACGACAAAATATAAAGGATGGTAAAACACAAGTAGTTAAAAGTTCCCTAGCTGTCATCGCGTAATCGTTCTTTCTTTTTTAAACTACAAATTATATTTTTAATCTAAATTCAATGTTTACCACACTATTACAAAATATCAGGAACAGAAATCAAATTACTTTTAAAAAATCATGGATACTTGTCATACACAGGAAAAAGCCTGAAGGAAAAAACAAAAATTTTGACCCTGACGTTAAAAGCTCAACCCACGCAAATCTTTAGTTTAATGAGAAAAATCAATACTAAATTGCAGCCATTCTCTACATACAACAAAAAATCAACCAATTAATCCCAAAAAGTCAGTTATGGAAGTCATATAATCCTTTTAGAAAACAATTATCAATAATCTTAAAAAAACACCCCCTTCAAAAATCACATATCTTTTAAATATGATCTGATGTAGTAATAATCATTGTCTGTAAAAATCCCAAGTGAAATTGCAATGTGTTATTATTTCAATAATATCATCCAATATTCAATCATAAATGGCATGGGACATGGCAAAAGAAACGAGATAAGACCAAGACAAAAAAATATTGGGAGCGACTCACAATTCAGAAGTTACGAGTATATTCCATATAAAACTACATACACACACGCAAATATAATCACTATGAGATTCAGCAACAATGACTTATTATTGGTGAGTAGCCTGTATGTACATACGATGATTGGGATTGGAGCAACCATAGGAGGATCACCTTACAAAGGGTATTTATATTATGTACAGCTAATGTCGGCTAATGTAATTGGGGAAGGGAGCGTAATAGTTCAGAAACCTTGTCCTTAAAGACAATAAATCGATTTCTGTCCAAATTGGATGAATTTCAAAATATTAACCCTCTCTACGCATGATTTTTGCAAACGCCTCAACGGCCTTTGCATTCTTTTATGTAATGATCCTTACACTCTGTCTGGAGCTCTTCCACTATATACTCACCAAACTCACGTGTATATATGTACACAAAAAACATATTTATATTTTACAACCCCAAATCACTGGGTATTTCAGTTTTTTACACTTTTTTGCGGACTTAAAAATCACATTGGTATTTAATTATCAGCATCCATGCAATAATACACGAACGACCCACGCTTGATTTACCACCCCGCCTTAAAGTAATGGATGTTCGAGCGGCTACCATTGGTAATTATCAATAGGATCATAAGAAGCATTAGAAATCGCGCACACTCCAATAAGTATATCTGTATTTAAGTATTTTTACGCATTTAAAATTTTTAACAGTCCTAATAAGGATTGGGACCGAGCTTTATGACTGTGCCGAAGGGATTTAGCACAATTCAAGTCATCAAAAGCGTGAGTAATGTAATAGCTCATAATCATCAGTCTCACTGAAGATCACATATAGAATAAGCGTCGTATATGATTCATTCTCTATTTCTCTTCAGGAGTTACTTACAAAGCCCCTTAATGTACAAAGTTATGTGAAGAATCTAACCCAGGGAATTGTAAGTAGCTTTAAAAGATCGTGGAAATAAAAACATATGTTTCACACAAATAACTCACTGTAAATTTCCATATGCACTCCATGTTGTTATTTATGCCTTAGGCTAAATAAAACATTTTTTCTCCCTTGTCATTCAAGAAAATTCACGCCTGATTTTTTCCCTCCCTATCCCACACACACCTCACACTTTTGCTCTAGATTATTTACAAATTACGAATATACAAAAGCAAAAGTTGAATAAAAAAATACTTATATGACCAAGAGCTATTATTATAACACTACATACTGTATAAGAAATCATGATATGACAATTGAAGCGCAATGGAGCATACGAGTGCTTTAAAGACGTGTGTTACATCATTGCCTCTACTACTACTACTACTACAACTATATAGTTATAGTACTACAAACCGTGGAAATATTTAGTAACCACATGTGATATCACAAATGACAAAGGGTAACGTAATGGAGTGTAATATATAATCACTCTAAACTTCAACTTTAAATTCTTTTTTACCATGCCATGACAAAATTAAATCTCATTATTATATACGGTCTCGCTGTGTAACATACATAGCTAATGGCCACGTACACCTCAACGGAATATCTTATGGTAATAATGCATTTAATGCATTGAAAAGTTGATGACAAGCATTTCATAAAGCTTACACGGTCCTATTTTTTTTATTACGAATAAAACTTTGACCATATAGCACGTATTTTATTGTGGATAATTTTTTTCTTCATTGGGTATTTTATTGTCGCACATATTTCTATATGATTCATCCCTGTCAACATCAACACACGCAGAGTCAAGGGTTTATGTCCTTTAAATTGAAACAATAATCCTTTAACCACAATTATTCCATACTCATGTCAACTGCCTAATCACAATTCCAGGTCATAAAAATTTCACTCGCTCCATCTTATTCTTGACAAATCCTTAGATACCCTTTAACATCATATACATTTGGGTTGTGAAACAAAAGCCTCCCAAATTGAAATACCTTGTTGAAATTGAAAGGATTTGAAGAGGATTTTAAAAGAAAAAAGAGATTTTCCCTCTTTCAAATTTTCTCCTTTAATGCACCAACGCCAAAATACCAACGCCTTTTAGGTTGAGGCTAAATTCTAAGTTCAGGGTGGTTGCTATAAAAAAAACTGTGAGCCTCCGCATAATTTCCAGGGAAGGCTCTTCTCAGAATTAAAAATTATTTTAATGGTAAATTTTAAATTTGTAAATGCTCCAAATGATTTACATAGGATACTGACGGAAATAATTATATTAATTCAATTAACCCTTTGCCTTTTTGCCTGACCAATGATGTTTACAACACGTTTGTAAAAGGAGAGGGTTCTTTTTCCAAACCTTGAATTTTCTTGATGATGATGAATAATACTATGATATGACATTTTTAGGGTTTCAAGCTCAGAATTTGATTATGGGTTGTTGGAAGGGTGCCAAATTAATTTGAGATTTGTCTCAAAGTAATCAATTACGTCCTAGCTGCACTCTTCATTTGAGACTAGGTTCAATGACAATTGTCATGGACAAATTGACAAGTGTTCCAAAATTTATCTGTGTATACAAGGAATCAGTGATTCGATTCTAGGTGAGTCCTTTCGCAATACTTGACCTGCCTTAAATGGGGATTTAAATTAAGCAAAAAATAAAGGTACGAACACACCAACAGAAAAAGAGAGAGAGAGAGAGCAAGAGTAGTAATAAATATTGAGTTATCCATATTGTATTGAGTGTCATCACAGTAGGTGTTAATTGTACTAAATTGATTATATTAAAGATTCCTAAAACTTGATGCTAATCTCTTACTAAAATCCAAGCTAACATCTCCTGACCTCCTAGACTCTACGGACGTTCTCATATACAAAATAGCACTCATTTATATGTGAACCCACTATAAAGTAATGATTATTTTACTACTTAGAATTTAATATCTATTTATTTCTTGGTACACAAAACCAATTGACAAATCCGATGGAGTATATTTTAAAAATACATTTACAGGCACAGCCGTACCCCCGCAATAGTAGTTACGCCCGCAACTCTTGCTAATGTCAACATGAGCTCACGATACCAATATATTTTCCATTGATTGGCTAAGAAAATGTCCATACGATCGTATATATAATTATATGACCAACTTCGAAAAGCAACACTTTTAATCCCAATATTTTAATGAGCTATTGACTTCAACACTAGACATGGGACATAGATTTTGTGTATATTAATGCCGTGAATTTTCAACCAATTTTTTATCTCTTTAACTTTTAAGTATGCGGAGGTAGCTATACAATAGTATACATACCTATGGTAATTAGTTGGAGTGTAATTTATAATAATAATTCTGAGAGGGTCTTAAGCAACAGTCCCATTGTTCAGTGACCGTATTGGAAATTTCTGCGAACTTGGAATTTATTAGTAACAAAACGTTTGCTGTCTGTGTTCTAGCTTCACTCCCATTTACTCACATTGTATATTAAACGAAGTATTTGAAAGCACAACAACATCCGCCTACAATATTTAATATTTGTCTGTGTGTGTGTTCGCAGGCTCGTTAGTTAACATTATAATGTGTAATACTAAACGATTACATGGCCAAATTCCTTCGCACACACGCGTTCCTCAAGAAAAATACCACATTAAATCACACGGCTGGCACCTTTTAATTGCATAGTCCACGTAAATTATGCTAGTTCAACTGTTTTACATATAAATACATATACACTCACGCATACACACACATACATACAGCTGTACATTTTTGTTACAATCTCATTATTATTGTCATGGGAAACGGCATGATCTCAATCAGTCACTTTTCCACATACACACCGCTTCCTCAGTCTCTGTGGCGTGTTTCGCCCAGTGCACGTAAACACTGAGATTTATTTCCTTAAAAATCTCACTAATTCTTTTAGACAACCATGACTGACATTTGTAGTCATAATGTAACACTGCACTAATAAAAACAATTAAGGATCATCTCAACACTGGGTCATATACCATGGAAAAATGCACATACTTGTGCACACAAAAATGTACACCTTCACACGAACAAATGTTATGAATGAAGAATGTATTTTAAATAGGCGCAAGTAATTATAGTTAAATAGGTTGGTTGGTTGGTCATTGTCTGGTCTGAAACAATTGTAATGGGCAGCGTCAAAAATATATGTACATAGTACAATTTGTCTATACTATTTACGTTGTTAATTTCATGAATCACAGTTGTTTACGCTCAAATCTACATATACACAGATACTTGATCCTCATAATTATCTCATTCATAATGCATAAGACAGAACCATACCAGAAAAGGTATGGAGAGTAGAAATATTTCTTTCTTTCTATTTCTCATTGCATAATCCATTAAATTACTATTGGGGAAGTAAAGTGAATGTATATGTAGCTCTGAAAGATGATTTATTTTTTCCATGGGATCACTAAGACAGCTATCTCCAACACATGAGAAAGACAAACAAAGCCCTACACACAATTCTTATGCACCTGTAAATTTCTTTCTTTTCTGGCCTGGCCAGACCAAAAAAAGTGAGAATTATTTCAGCAAAGCTTGACCAAATCCAACCCGCACCCTTATAACATTAACGAACATATATCATGCGTATCTCTATACAAGGGCCATGTATAAACTTCAAACAGAATGAGATGACCCGTAACGCAAGTCATATGTCATATTGCTCGTGGGCAGTCTAATGGATTTAGCAGATTCCAATCTCGGTCACCTCATCCTGCCATTCATCTCGCCAGAACTCATAACTCTTGATATTGTTTTGTGGAGTGGAGAGAGAGGAAAGAAAAAAGAGATGGTTGCAATCACTCAAGTAGCACTTACTTACTTGTAAATTCAATCAATAATAAATGGTGACTGTACGGTGTAAAGTTATAGTAAGGGAGCTTTTTAGTACTGACCGGTTCTTCTTATAATAACAGACACGGCACAGCAGTCCTTAGTTAATAGCTGGGATATTAAAGGGAAAGATTTTTATTACTTTATTTTAGGCCCATAAGTTTCTATTCTAGCTACATATTTATAATCTCAAATAAAAACAAATACTTACACAGAATGGGATCTGCGGATCTAGTTCAAAATTTTTGATGCATATAAAACTACATAGGTACATATAATATACATGACCATTGGTACATGTAGATACATATTTGCATTTAACGGTATCTGTAGTAAAGTGTAGACGTATATTGAGCCACATATCTCCAAGAGCGTATGGTATAGGATTTTCTATAACAAATTGAATAGTGAGTGACCACAGGTTGGCGATGAGAGATGGATTTGAATTTGGACATGCTAAAAGTAATTCATAGATTGTAATATATTTTGTTAGAGGCAAGAGCAAGAGGTTCGTTAATGTTATTACATGAACTTCTATTACGACAAGTTCCGCATGATAAAACTTTCACTTTTACAAGTTTCCATGTTTCTTCTCTTGACCATAATGGCCCGCCATAGTCGTCATCATCATCTTCTCAACTATGCGAGTGCCTACAGAATATCTTACTCTTTCCCCTACACCCATTCAACCTCTGCATCTATACACATATACACTTGATTCTGATTGTGAGCTGAAGTATATAGTAACTAGTGGACAAGCCAAAAGCCAAACTGTGAACAAGAATGCAGAAAATATCAAATAATAATAAGTCATAGGCAAAGTTGCGATAAAAAACCCTAGGGTAATATATACAACTATAGTCTAATTATATGCTCCAATGTATATGTAAACACACGACACACACATGAGTATTCAGAAAAGCCGTAGCTTTATGTATATATAGAGAGAGAGGATAAACAGATGCAATAATAAGGAAAAAATCTGCACAGAATTCTATTACAATTGTCGTAATGGAGTAGCCATTACCTATCATGTTATCCCTCCACTTCAAAGTCAACTTATCCTAACATGTCAACTTGTGGGATCGTAAGAAATGAACGAGAGCATAGGGAAAAAATCCAATATCTTTCCTATACGTAGTAGTTATATCGCTCTATGAATGACCAACTTTTTTTTACCCCAGTGGACACGATCTTTCAATACACACAGCCTGCAGTTACAATTGTGAATGTACTTAAGTACAGCCGTAGTTTGATTGAATACTACAAATACAATGTAAGTACGTTGATAAAAAATTTTTGGACATTAAATTTTTCAAACCACAGTGCACTTTATATTTTAACATATAAAATGTACATGTATAGAGAGCATAAGATTTACTCTGTGAAATACACGTAAATTTATGCATTGCTGGGAGGGAACAGGAAGGCACAAACCAATTTATCAGCATTTTCCAAGAAATTTCTGAAATAACAAGCAGGTAAATTATGATGGTACACAAAGTATCTATGCATATATACAATTCTACTAAAATACATACACCTTGAATAAACACACACCCCTCAAGACATAAGCTACATTTCTGTATAGTATCATATGTATTAAAGATACATCATTTCGTTCCACTATTACCTATACAACGAGCCAAGCCAATCGAAGAATGATTCAGTGACAAAAATTGAATTCAATCGTGTTAGCTACACTATTTTAAAACCAAAAAAGCTCTTTAGATGCTGAATTACATTTTTTAATCTATTCAGCCTGTTAATCAATTTGTGTACACACACAGACACTTGCGTTCTGTGTAATAGTGTAAGCTTTAAAATATGCAAACTCTCCTATTCTGTTATATTGGACATTTAAAAAATACTAAATGGTTCATTAAAATTTAAGCAATTATTGCATTTTTTTTATAAATCCATTCAGTAGCTCTTGCTTGGAGGGTACGGACTGTAACATTAATTAGACGTAAATTAATGACTCTTTAGACACTCAAGTGCTTTCGTGTATCCTGTTTTTTTCATATCATATGAAGTTGTCAGGGAGGGAGTTATGGGGCAGTAAATTGAAAGACATACGCAATAATATAAATTTCTATTACGAAAACCAATTAATATTATTATTTCGTATAATAATTATTTATACGAAAACCAACAAATAAATTATTGTACATATCCAAATGACACAGTATTTACAATACAGCAATATAGTACATAAATTGCATATAGATGAATTCTTTTATGGAAATAAATGAGACAAATATATTACATTACTTGAGGCTGATTAGCAGGCTATTCATGCTTAGCATTTTAACTTGATTATTTGTTAAAGAGTAATATGAGAGTAGTACATCTTAAATAATAAATGCTTTTACAAAACGACAAGTTTTAGCATTAAGTTTGCCAGAATAATTATTAAAGCTACTACTACTCTGAAAATGGTGGACAATGAAGAGAACACCGCATGACACATACCTTGTCACTATTAAATACGTGTGTGTGTGGCTCTCTCTCTCTCTCTTTCTCTCTCTCTCTCTCTCTCTCTCTCTGTTTGCAAGAAAATGTCAATGTTACACCTCATGGACGTGGAAGCTTTTGGGCCCTCGACAATCATAAATAAATGGTACGTATAATATTACACGAGTGTACATTCACAGGCAAACTTGATATCTCAAATCAACTCACATCCACCTTTACAATGTATTACCTAAGCCACGTCAGCAATGACATAAAGTCACAAGTTAAAAGCATCATAATGAGCCCTTTAAAATTCAAAACACAAAACCATTGTTGTTTTTGTCAGTTTCAGGGCAAAACTTGAAGAAATTTACTTGAGAGGTTTCCTCCTATTTCAAAGGACTTTACAAAAAAAGCTCATTTCTTTCCCCCTACATTTCAAGAATAGACTCCAAGAACAGGAAAAAATCCATACGGAAACATGGGAAATAATTGTATGTATTTTAATAAAATATAACCATGAAAATAATTCCTTCCCTGCTTCCCTGAAAAGCTACTTCCCCTGAAAATTAATTCCAAAGGTTTTCCAGTAAATATTTCTCCGCATGGCCTTTCTTACCCTGAAAAAGACACTGCGATTTTTGCATGTTTAAAATGTACCTACACGATGTAGGCTACAACTCTGCTTAACAATCCAAATGATTTCTCACACAGTCAAAATAGCAAAAATATCATGACTCACATAAATAAAATTTCTGGCCTGCTCACGAACACGAGCACGAACATTAATCGATATTTTTATTTGTAACGGAAAAACTGCAATGATTTTCACAAGGCTCTTCACTTCATTTCTATGTTCAAAAGCAATAGCATTGAAAATAGTGGGACTCAAATTGGTTGTAGCAGACACTAAAACTGTAAATGTAATTTTAATGTGAAATATTTTCTCAACTATCAAGGGTAATACATGGCATTAATGGTATAACCCTTTACGTGGGTATATAAAAACTGTAACGAATAGTAAATACCACAATGATTGGGTTCAAGCAGGTACTTTGTCACAAATTTGCAAGTAGTAGTTTTTCACATTCATACATAATAAGTGTAACTTTTGCTTTCATTATATTGTAAATAATAAAACCAGTTCCGCGAGGGAATAGTATACTACATCGTTCTCAGGTAAAAATATTTATAAGGTAGAGATATATAATGTATGGAAGTATAGGATTTATAAAGGCTATTAAGAAGTAGGAGCGTGGGAGTTAATATGGAGAATATATGTATCTTAATTTGTGTCACCTTAAGACTCGTGCAGTAATAAAAAAATTGTAAATAGTAAAAAATCCCATACATGTTAATCACAAGCCTCTCAGACTCTCATATCTATACCCTTTGACTCACACTATGACCGCCAACACACACCATTGAATTAAGTCTACGTTCATTATTGAAGGTTAGAGTTACATATATTCTATATAAATTCCCTCTACTACTATTAGACTGTCACTCAATTTTACATTGGTAGGATATGGAACTTATAAATAATTAATAAATAATAACAATTACACTACCTCTGGGCCACAATCATATTGTTCCCATATAATCCTTCCTCTATCTGTAAATACATGCTTAGTAATTACAAAGGCCATTAAATTGAAGGTGTATGTACGTAAAGCACAACCTTAGAAAAAAAATTTTCGTCAAAGTAAAGCCCTGTATAATGTTTAAGAAAAATTATTATGTGAACTTTCATTGAGAATTCTCTGAAAATGGTAAGACGCTAGATTAGCGTGTGAATATGTTTTTTGTACACTAAAGAAATGGCACGGAACTTCACCGTATTTGCTTGACCCAGGGACTAAGCGCGGGCGTTCGTAATGACTTAATGGCTTGGTATAGGTCGTATTTATACTTTTCCCTTGTTTACTACACAGAAATCAGTCAGTATAGATACTTAAAATCCAATTACTTTTGTTGACTTACATGCTATATTTAAAATCCTTACGATATTTTATTAACACCCAAGTATTTACAAGTAAAATGCATTATTTTTTAGCAATTTTGGGACTAATTAAATAATTGTATAGGGAATTATAAAATCCTTGTAATTAAACCTCCAATATCTCAAGTATTAGAAAGGTCCTGTCTTTAAATGTGATTTTTAAGCCTTTAACTCACGGATTGTGAGTGAGAGTGAGGAAGAGAGAATTAAATCCCTTGGACATGCATGTGTGCACATGATCTGGAGTTAATTTCCTAATGTTATAGGAAATTATCATATGGATATTTCAAAATTTACAATTTGCTTTTAAGCATGATATATTTGACGGCTCAATTAGAGCTGATGATATTGTTGTTGGAGTCAGAAGCATATGCTCTGTCTCTAATAATTATCTATTGCAATTTTAATAGTTTGTTTACTCCCACCCCCGCTCTATAAATGACATTTCTAATCAAGGGATTCATGTGAGCTAATCAGCTTCTTTCTCGTTTATATTAAAGCTTATCCTATGCAGTGCAGGTACTCACATTCCTACATGTTTTGAACTGTTGAAGGAAGCAGAATTTGAGAAAAAGGTTCCTATGTACGTACGCAAAATAAATGAAGAAATTTTAAAGTAAATGCAAAATAATGATGTGCTGTTGTTTCCTACGTTACTATATACAATGATAATAAAGCTAAAGTATAGCTGCAGAGCCATGGATTAGTTATCTTAAACGGGTCTCAAGGAGCGGCGGCATTTTGATCAGCACTCATAAAAATAGCATTCATTTTCATTAAAGCATATATTTCCCATGTAAATTTTCTCCTGACGAACTCACTTTTTTCTCCTTTCTAAAATCTAAATTCTTTTAGGTCTTTTTACTTAGTTTCTCAAGACATTGTAAATCATAGGATTTGACGGAATGAGAATGTAAGAAAAAGCTTTAGTTTTTCAGTTTATACTTTTGGATTTTTCTTCTGATGTCATTTTCGAAATAAATAACATTTTTTATTTTGTTTTTTATTTTTGCATAAATGACCAAAGGTGAAGCACATGTCAGGTTAAATGTAAACGTTGATATATGAGGGATAGAAAATCCTGTTATTTTTATGAAAAACATTGTTCGTACCAGCACGAAAACATTTTAAATACTTGATAATTTTTTTTCAATGGATAAGGGGGATATTTATGAAGATTATAAATATAATTGGCCCTTACGTATAACTGTGTTTATAATATATGCATTTCAAATATAAACGTATACATTGATTGTTACATGCACAGCCGTCGGCAACTTTTCTTGGCACCTGTACACATTTGTTTGTGTGTGTGTACGTTTGGAAGAGAATTGAATATATGTGACACATTAAATAGTAAGAGCAGAGAGTAAATTGGAGGAATGAGCAGAAACACTAACCTTTCGCAATTATACTTGTCACTTGAAATTTACATAAATTTGAATGGATATTTATTTGAGTGTAGTAGTATAACAGTGGAAAAAAATATTTAAATGCTCCACTTAATGGTTTTCTCCTATAGGAAGTTTTTCCTTATATGTATTTCATTTTGTTTGACTCTTGCCTCTTATTGTGAGGAAGAAAACAGACATCTCTTTCATTATCTTATGGATTTTCTCTAAAAAAATTTGTCAAAAGAATAATGCGTAACGACTGTTATTGCCGTAATAAATCCTTTAAAGCGTTCGATCCTAATTTTAAATCCTCTAATAACAATTATTATTATTATCTACGCAATCCTATTGGATGTATAGATACATAAATATGTAAAATCTCTAATTGTAACGGAATTTCTTTAGCTTAAGGGTAAAAAACAGATTTTTTCTCTCTCTTAATGTTTCAGTATTGTTTTACCATGGAAATTAAAACACCAATAAGTTCTTTGTGGTCATAAATGGTTTCAATTTTCTCACAGAGGACACATTTCACAATCGATTGGTAAAAATCATGTGGAGGAAATATTTGCCAGTGTAAACTTCACAGTTTCACAGTTTGATTCCAGCCTTAAGCCACAGTGGGATATGAACAGGATGTTACTATGTTGCTATGTTACTACACAGCCATCATTGTCCAAACTATTACTTTTATGGGCTTTCCACAACTTATTCTTCCTTTTCCAAGATGTAAACAACCTTAAATTGAAAATTCAGACCAATTGTGGATTTTTCTCTGGAGCATCTCTCCCTTTAGAAAAATCGCTAGGGTTAAAAAAAATTGACCTATAAAACAGTATTTCCCTCCGAAAAAACAATTAGTACTACGAAACATCGAAACTGAAAGTTACAGACACAAGCCTGTATATAGATGCAGCAAAACTACATTGGAACGATGCTCTGTAGATAGCAACTTGTAAACAAACATATACTATGAAGAGGATGATCCATCAATCATTGGAAAGCCCTGTAAAAGAACAGAACATTTCTGAACTCTGCTAGTCTGTTGCAGTTTATATGCACTTTTCTTATCTGAATATAATGACGCCAGAGCTAAAGGTTTGGATGTATGTATATTGCTTTAGCATACAGCTATAGGAAAGAAGAACGAAAACCCTCCATCTCCAATTTCACCTTCTCTTATTTCCCATGAATAATTGAATAATCTACAAGAGCAATGAGATCAAGCTTTTAAAAAAAACTCCATTAGATCTCTACTAACTTTACTTCTCTACACGCAACTGATTGGCTCTACTATATACACACAAACTACATACTTGAGGTTATGAACAAGTTTGAACTCTTATTGAAAGGAAATCTTGTTGAGAACCTCATCTAAGGCTCAAAAAAGTTTTACTTTAAATTGTAATGAAACAACAACAACAAACTTTGAATGAGTCCAGTCGTCTCAACACCAAAATCTAATCTGTGAAAAATTACTCACTCATTCAGATACTTCCAATAATTAAACTTCCATAGCATACAAATGTCTCTCTAATGTAATGAAATGTCAGCCTTAACGGACTTTTAGTGATTGGCTCAAGTCGAATCACAAACACAGTCAACATTTGGAAACTAGAACATTTTTACATGTCTTGGGAGGCGATCGAGCTTATTTGAAAAAAAAAGTATTGCTCAAAATGTTACAAAGAAATGGACTTTTGTTCCATGGAAATTGGGAATGTTCTTGTGAAATATTATATAAACTTGCATTGGTTAAAATCTTGTAGTCATTAATTCACTAATTATTCCAATTGTTTGTCCCCCCCTTTGCGGTATTACCACATATCTGTGCTCTGTGAGTGAGTAACTGTAGAAATGCTTATCATTCCAATCAATGGGATTGTTTCGAGCAACTACGCTACTGCTCAGCTAACCCATAATGAATTTTAGTGCTTCATTAAATTACCCATGCTTTAATTTAACAATTTTCTGCATATACATACATTCTATGTATAAATGTAGTTAAATTCTTGAAATTAATCTTAAATACAATTCCTAGTGAATTTTCCACTTCCAAATATTCTAGAAAAATTATTAAAAGTTATGCTTACCCCAAGTATTAAGATCCAACTTAGAATGTACCGCCCACGGGACCACTCCATGACCTGAGGTGGGTAGAGTTTTTGAAAAATCGCAAAAATCCAAAAAACTATAATACAAAAAGGTGACAATGTATTTAAAGTCAAAGAGCACCGAATAATTTCCACGTGGTAAAGACCCAGCGAGTGTGGACTGGTCGGCTGTATGTGTGATCACTCTGAACTGTCTAAACTCTTACTGTGGCTTCTCATGAGATCAATCAGCTTTAGGAGATTTTGCCTCGCGCACTACTACTCAACTCTCAGTCAGCTCCTCTTGTCTTTTACTTACCTCACAATTACCATTACCTTTACTATCCCATTCCTTCTGCGTTACATGCTCCTTTTCTATATAAGAACCAAGGGGCTCGCTCACACACAACAAAACCTTTATGCCTACCATTAACTCTTCTATGGAACAATTCATATGCACAATCTGTCTCAACCCTGTCAGTTATTGTATATCCAAAACTTTGTAACCTCCAGCCTCTTATAAACATTGCATATTATACTTTGATGTGTGTAAGTACATTAAAAGTCTAACATGTGCTTGGAACCAAAGCTATATGATCTTGCTTAAAAGAATATTATGGCAAAGTTTTTTTTTCAGTGCACACCTTCATTTTCCCTTTCATTTGAAACCATTAGATGATGATATAACTTAATACGAAATCCCATATGCGATATACTCTTACAGCATTTAGTACACATTACAGAGCGAGCCTTGCATTCAATGTAGGTATAGTTACTGTTGGGATTTTTGCATGTGTAAATCTACTCCACCCAGAGTTAACCATACAATTATGGAATGACCAACGACCAGTATGGAAAAACTTGACGATTCACCGCTTGACTCACTCATTCCTCTATAACTCTGGCTTTTAGCTTCAAGCATAATCGTCACCGGGTAAGATGCTCCAAAATTTTGTAATAATTACCAAGGCTAAATCCCATGCTTGTATGTATATAGGTATAAGTATATTTTTTTCACTTCAATAGTAATCATTGCAATAATCATTCATTCATTTTGACATGGCTTCCTAAAAATTATTACTCTTCCACTCCTCATGCATATGTTTTGAAGGAGAACGTCTAGCTGTTTTTTGAAAATATATGATTCTTTTTAATTTGTTCTAAATCTTTTGCCATTCCATTGTTAATTATTATTATTATTTCAAAGTTCTAGTAAAGTTCCAAGACTTCAGACTTGAATATAATTGAAAAAAGAGTTATACGCTTGACATTTTAGAGCCTCATAATTTAAGGAATACATATGTAGGAGTTATAGGAACTTCGATGCTATGTTATATATATCGTAATAATGTTAAAATTAAACAATGAGGAATTTCCAATGAGTCCGAATTTTTATTCCGATTCTTGAAACTTTATTGTTCGATTGTCCGAACTAGTGACTGAGTGAGAAAGCTCATTGTAATAATTCTCTATATAACATGATACCTGATACCTGCGTTATTTTTGAAGGCAATACAATTTTCACAATCTACATTTGTCTACGTATAATGTTATAGAGTCTATAGAAACCATATGTTTTCGTATGAAATGGTCAGTTGAGATTACACAAGTCCTCAATAGATTTCCCTTCAATAGCTCTTTAAAATGTGAATAGCTGTCATTTTTGGACTTGGAATTACATTGTAATTCCTTTGACTTTTGAACAAATAAGAAGAGCTCAAGCCCCAGAAGATTTTAAATGGACAATTTAAACTCCTTGTAAAACGCTATACTTTTACAAAGCCTTACAACACCAGAGGAGATTTCAAGACTGTCAATAATATACAGTGACAATCCGAGCCTCTTTAAGCAGTTCTTCATGATAATAACACGTACTGCTTCTTATGTAGTAGAAAAACTAACACAACAATGAAGTAAATCTTATGACAAAAACTACGTGGGAATTCAATGTTACATTGGAAGGATTTAGCTGGGCGCGGCTAAAAAACATGCGAATCGTGGACCGAATACACAGGTATTCCTCAATCAATTCCCAAGATGAGCTGGACTTTTCAATGAGGATATTCTTTACTGAATGAGGATGAAAAAAATCCAAGAATATTTATGGCGGAAAGCAATTATTATTATTTGTTATATATACTTACATAGATACATGGTACAATTATATAGAAAAGAGCGTGTTAGCTATAAATCCGCCTACGAAAATATGGGCTTAACCCCTTGATAGCATGTCAATGATTGTAGGCTATAGGCCTAATTATCCATTGTCCGTTATACGTTAGCTCAGTATTGAATAAATAGTCAGGGGAGAAGATATAAAAATTTAAAGATTTCCGCATTCAAATATTGTAAACAATGTTAGACTTATAGAATGTTATTGTCTATATGGAAGTCAAAAGTTATTGTTTCATCACCCTTTTAAATCATTATAATTATTTCAAAAAAAGTTTTAATTTTTTCCTACTTGTTTAAATCCGTGTGGGCATCTACAAAATAATATTGCCTACTATAAGCTCTGGACCTACGATCCTTTCATAGTGTACTGATACTGTGTCACAAAAAATGGGGATAGAATTTCAAACTACTCGCGTCAATCATATTGAAGGTATATATGACAAGCTGCAACTACTTTCAAGATGCCTAGTTCTTTAATAGGAAGCGAAACGATTGTAATTAGGTCCGTAGTAAAAATCTTAGCAATGTAATTGGAATGGCATTTGAACTATACTTAAATGTAATGGCATGGTTTTTCGAGTGGCACACTCACTCTATACTCAAGTCAGTAGCCTATAAGTAGTAGTAAATTATTTCCAAGAAAATTCAATTGGAGTGAAAGTATAAAATGACTGAATAATCATCCTTTCGTCTTTTAGTCATCTCCAATACAGTAATATGTGGAACAGTGGAGGAATAATGCTCATCTACAATAATAATACCCATAGGATATAAGTTACAATTTCAATGAGGAAACCAATCAGGAATAATGTGTAGTTTGATATGTAATTTTCTCTAAAAGGACTGAAGATGGAAAGCTTAGTTAATCAATTTAGCTCCAATTTGTAATGAACAATTATCACGGTCACGGACGTGTCATATTGACTTTACATCCCTTGGGAAGCTCCATGTATCTGAATGTATTCCATTGAATCATTATATACTTTATTATTGGTAATGATTCCCTTTATTGGATCTCTACACATCCCACACAATTTATTCTTGAATATTGAAACAATGATATTTTTTTTTACTTTTAATCTTCGTTTTTTCTGTTATAACTTATTTTGAGAAGTAACTAATCAAGCGCAAGGTTTGATAAATATTTTAATTTTTTCCCTCTTACTTTATTGCTATTGAACGAGCTGCGTTTTTACAGGTAAAAAACTTGAGAAGCTTTTAATGTTAACTTCTCACTTATTGTTATTAAGATAAAGCTAAAAGTGCATCCTTGATAGAGCCGCTGCTTAATTTGGTGAGATTATGTGGGCATCCTTCCAGCTTTGTATATATGGTGCTCATTATGCTAATAATGTGTGACTATATTTTCACCAGAGATTGTGTGTGTGCTAATGGTGTGGAGATGAGGAACGGAAATGAGAGTTTTTTCGAAAGCAAACATCATTAACAGGTTAAGAAAACAAATATTTATACACACGCACACAATACACACCTTCTTGACCATGTAATTTTGACAGTTGACACTACTACTGCAGCTGCGACTGCCGGTCTTAATAATAATTTCCACTTCTTTTCCTCCTGGCTTTTTTAGCAAATATTAACCACCAGCCCTTTCATGGTTTTTCTTTCAAGGGAGGGTGATACATTATTTAGTGAGAGTAGATTTGTATTGGAGAGATTTGCATCAGTAATCCAAGACTTTCCATGACGCCTCGAAACCATAATGATAAAAATATAATGATACTTGAACGTTTGTACTTATCATTATCATCGAGAAAAATCAATGAAGTTGGCACTTACAAATGGGAGGATATATATGTATATTTCTTTGGTAAAAATAAAGTGACTTTGATAATGGCTCCTTCTGTATTTTAACCCTTAATCTACGACAGATGCGGAATATGGTGGAGGAGATTTTCAGGAAGTAATTTAAATTTCCAATAATTTAGAAATATGATTTCTAATTATGATTAGTTATGTTTACGTATGTGTACCAGGAAAAATTGATGTAGGAAATGGTGAATTTTACTCAATATTCTATTTAAGTTAAATATTCTCTCAAGGTAATCACAGTAATGGTAGAATTAAAAGCAAGGATTTTTCTGCGGTTAAAATGTATAATATGTATTTCATTTTGAGATCCTTTGCATTGAATACCCCTCCTTTTAATGCGTGTTTACACTACTGTTAGTTCTCTCTATAGGCTGACTCAACTCTATACCTTCCCCCCAACATTAGAGATTAGAGGTGTTGGATGAATAAAACTTATTTTTAATGGAATGCCATATGAATAAAAAAACCCAGACCACAAAAGGCTTTGGTTATTGCACATGCCACTGTCTTTGTATTAAAATTCTCTTGTATATATTTTACCATATAGATTAAATCATATGCAACGGTAAGACAACGGTACATTCATAAGTAATAAAAAATTCATTTATCAATACGAAAAAAAAAGTATGGAAGAAAAAATACATGGCGACCATACAGAAAGTTTATACAGTATGTCGAATGCGTATTGCATGGATATTAGGATATGTCCATCTGTTACACTATAGAAAAAATTATTTTGCCGGAGGTATCACGTAATTAATTAAATATTAGAAATTAATTAGGCTAATTTTGACCAAGTTGATCTATACTCTTGGGTAGATATAGGTACATATAATAATGCATATAATATAATATATGTACAATATTTCCATGAAGTTTATAGACCACCATGGAAATGACCAAACCCAAAGGAAACTGTACGAGCACGATGTGAAAATTAGCTCTAATAATTCATTTGCCTTCGTGGGTTCTCTCTCATCTCTCTCTCTCTCTCTCGTATTTGGAATCTTGTTAAGCTCGATTTACATTTTTCATATTAGCTCTTCGGGTGTTCTACATCTCTTCATCTGTACCGCTTTTGTTGTTGTCAGCTTTTGCTACTAATCATTACAATAGCCTTTTCCTCTCTATACCATTGTAAGTGTATACATGCACGGGTAGCTAAATACTGTGTATAGGAAAAATCTGCTACTCATGTAAATCCTTATACTTACTTAGTTTATTTCCTTCATAAATATACTGTAACAGTAAAACATACATTCGACCATATGTAAGGGGATGTCTTCCTATATACAATACACGTTAGAACAATAACTCGTGTGTGTAAAGTTCAGGTTTTTTATTTTTATGTGAAGGGAGATGGAAATATATCAAAGGATTTTTTTTGCCAATTCACACTTCCACGAAAATCTCTTGAGCATTTACGTATATCATGCATAAGTATAGCTGTACATGTATAAAGTAAATGCATTGGTAAATGCATATGTACATACAAGAGTGAATTCATATGTGCATACAATATTAAATGCATATGTACATACAAGAGTAAATTCATATGTGCATACAATAGTAAATGCATATGTACATATATTTCACATGTGACTCTACGCATTTGTCTGTGGTTGCAAATAGTGAAAAAAGATGCAGAACAAACTTATCTCCGAGGGATACATAATATTGGTTGGAGCATAGGTATAAAAATGCTTGAGGCTCGTTTCATGATTGACTCGAAAATCTTTCACTACATATGTAGATAACGTGTAAATGCGTATATGTATTTATGCATATCCGTGAGTATTTATCAGATCATTTGCTATTCTCGTGAGGTGAAAAGTTTGTTTATGACGTCTGATTCAGGGATATTTTTCTTCAACAATAAACCTATTATTATAAAGTATAATAGTTTTATTTAAAAACACCAGCAGTAGAAAATGTTTTTAAACATTTTTTCTATGTATGCCAATTTTTAAATCTTTGTTTAAGGTGCCTTTTTTCATTCATTTCACATGTATTTCTTACTAATTTTTATGGTTGTAGGTTGTAGTTGTATACACACCTAGCATACGAACATACATGTAACTTATACCTTACATGTGTGGTAACATACACGTTAACCAAAATACGTACAATAATATGAAATACATAAATTGAAAGCTTAACAGAAGCTTTGAATTAGTAATTTTTAATAAGTTTTTGTCATCGTAAGCCTTTTTTCTTTACAACTTTATTTCCATGGGACTTTTAAAAATGAAGTAATTTTGTGGTTTTGGTTCTTTTCCTTTTCCCTTATATTAGTTATTATTGTATTATTACAATAAGCTCAGCATTGTTCTTATTAAGATGCATTTCTTTTCCGCCTTGTCTCAATTATTTCAACATTTGGAATCTTTACTTTGAAAAATATAGCCCAATATACATACTTCATTCACCCAAAATTCCTATTTGAGGTACGTAAGTACTTACTAAGCACTGATTTTTATGCTTGTGAAACAAAAGTAGACAGAAAGTCATGAGGCAATTATTATTGCTCCGTACCCGCGAATAATACTCAAAACCGCCAAATTGAATGTAAGTTTAGTGAGGAAATATATAAATTGTTATAAAATTACTCCAATTTATTAAATTATTATTAAATATTACATAAAAGACAATTTTTTATTCCAGGTCAGAAGATTTTCAAAACCTCATAATATCACCCTAGGGCTGTGTAAAATTCACAACAGTTACAACAAGAACAGGGAAAATCTCTCGTTACATGTTTGTAGAAAATAAAAAGTTGGGCATATCAAGCTGTTACCTTTTAGGAGACTCCCCAAAAGTCAATTGATCAGATCATGCTTGTAACTAGAAAACATTAGTCATGATTGACATTAGATTAAACCTTCATCTTCCTATGGAGCCTTTACATGTACATAAATCGTAGACGCAGATATTCTTCGAGAAAGGGTCATTTCTTCCTTTTGTCTGTGTATAGAAGATAAAAGGCGGAAGGTATTACGTTTCCTTTGAATTCATACTTACAAGCTTAGGCCTACAACTGTATAAGAAAGAGATCGAGTTTCATGTGTCAATGTTTAAAATTGTATTTATTTTAACTTCACCACCATTGCTGCACTCGTAGAGAGAGAGACACTGACTGAGATTTTATCTTATCAAGGCAAGGTAAGGCAAAGGAGCAGAGAGTCAGGACAATGGAACAGGTGAATTTTCAAGAGCTTTGCATGCAAATGCAAATGACCACTTACTGCTCAACTGTGATTGCGTGGGCGCAAAATCCAAGTCTACACATATACAAGCATATCATCCTATTAAACAAACAAATGTTTAAAGGTCCGGCTAAGGAACTTAACTATAAATACCTGGACTTGGTATCAAAGCAATAGTAACTTGAACTGCGTGTGTTAAGAAAATTTGTTCATCTCACCTTATCCTCTCTCTCTCTCTGTCTTAAAAGGAAGAGTCACTCCTGGAGAATCACACTCAAAAATGGCAAAACACTTGTCCTCATCCTACAGACATGGAATGATGACAAAATGAAACTCTGGTTAAAATCAGCCAACACCCTGGAATTCTTTTCGTGGTCACATACAGATAAGCCTACAGAAGTGATCAATATTCCCCATCCCTGGCTTTGACTTTGAATAACATCAAAACATCCTCCCTATGTAACTTCCTTTATACAAAAAATTCAAATCATATGAGATGACAAACAATGAAAGTGAATCACTGTTAAGACATGCGAGGAACAAGTCTTGACACATTTCCTTGAAATTACTTATGGAGTAAAATAAATACTACGAGGAATCTCTCTATTCTATAACATCGTAAACAACAATAATTTCTAAAATTTGAAGCCCCGTTGAATTTTTAACATGTTGAAAGACAGGGATCTTTTTGATTTAATTTGATAACAATAAAAAATGTGTGTCTCTCTATATTGAAACTCGATGAAAGTTATTGCCCTCCAATTAAATTTATAGGTTGTTAGTGTCAATTTGACGTAGAATTAAATTTCTTATCGATCTTTACATTCTTTCTACAAATATAAATTATTCTTTTGTTGCACTTTTAGTAAATGCATTCTCCCTCCATCATCAGCCCTCCTATTAAAGTAACATTCCCTGCTAATAGTTTCCGATCTCCAATAATAATAATAATTCAATGGTACTCTGTGTACAGAAAGTTCCTATAGTAACAATGTAATTTTTATGATGATGAGGAGCTGGTATTTTAAAAGCTGATCAACCAAAAATAAATCACCTCAACGATTACTCGTACATTTTGTACTACACTTCACCCCGGAGGCTGGATTAATGGATCGTATGTATTAGTAGAATATGGTACAATATAACATGTTTTATTATTGTCTGTAATGTTAACACGTTACAACAAGTTTCTAGAGCCCTGTAATTTATTTACAATGTACTATGCACTATTTAAGGACTTATTAAGGAGCTTATGTATTTATTCACAGGAAAAAATTAAATGAAGATTATTAAGATGCTTAAAAATACCAACAACAACAACTACAATATACAATGTAATATTAAGGGTGAAATTTTCCTATAAAATTCTTGACCATCGACGTCGTCTTTTACTAGATATTTAGAATTTGTTTTCGCTTCCATATGTAGCTAATTGCCCGTGAAAAATCCAGTATATGTGGTTCAGAGCAACTACTTCTTCCTTCCTTTGACTCTTAAAAGCTTCAAGAGTGATCAAGTTTCATATCTTCTCGCATTGATTCTTATGTATAGACGTTGATAGGAAGGGGAGGAGAGTAGGGAAAAAGTGGCTTTTGCAGGAATTAATTGGTTTTTTAGCGCATGCATAATATACAATTTCCCTATTATGATTTCAGGTTTGATCTCTACTATTCCAATGTCTGTCTTCTGTGTAAATATGAACAATGGATGGGGAGAAAAGTAGCTTGAATTACAATAGACTTGTGTGCGTGTGCTTGTGTGGATCATATCCTCGTGTCAATAATCGTGAGGAAGATTGGCAATCTATGGGGATAGCTTTATAGTATGAGAGATTATCAAAGATCTTCAATTAGATTTCTCTCCCTTATTTTGACTCTCGTATTTATGGATGTGTCAATTCTTAGAGTTTTGATATTAGTAAAAGAAATCTTGGGATCATTTTTTTTTTCAATTGGAATTGGAATCCTCTCCTATTATTATCGTGATGAGCTGACAAAATCTTTAAGCTTTTGCTTAATCCTTTTGTATTGGATTTGTTTTGTAATATAATTACTCTCCTGTATAACAATAACCAAGCTGTACGGCGCTACGAAGCTCTTTTTATTTTGATTGTCAAGTGTATTATGATATTATTTTTTATATCTTATAGCTCCGGCCATTTTTATTGCAGTGTTGTGGAGCTGCTGTGGAAACAGAGAGGAAATAATGGGATGAACATTGATTTATTTTAAGGCTATTGATTATATTGGCTGTGCTGTAATGGAAGAGACAAACATTATATTAACATATTGGAATTTATGTTGGAGCAATAATTAAAATATTTCTAAATGTCAAAGCAATCTATGTATAAGTCTTGGGTTATCAAGTTTTATAGGATGGAATTGGGCAATGAAGAGTTATGGATTCACTCGAGACATTTATGTTAGTTATTATATATTATTGTTATGGGGATGATATGTACATAGCTTTTAGTTAGTAGAAATAAAATTCCTGTCATCTTTCGTATTCCATGACTTTTCTATGGGATGGGGCTTCAATATGCTTTTTAGTAGTATCTTTACCTACAGGAAAGAATAATAATATGTGGCTTATTAAAAGGTGTAGTGAGGACTGGAGGTGTGCATTATTTTACCAAGCCAAGCATTTTGATTTGGAATTTATTATTATTCGGTGAGGTAATAATTTTATTATTGATTTGCTGGGAAGAGACTCTCAGAGGGATAATTGATATTACTACTTATGGTATAATATATAAGAAGTTGGGTGATCTTTTATACTGAGAGAGTTGGAGGAATTATTGATATTGTTTTTATTATTCATTAAAAGTAATAATGATTTTTCTCTTGTTAACTTTTACATTACCTTGAGCTTTAAGGTTTTTTGTGGACTTATTACGAAACTTTATGACGCTTAAAGGGTAAAACCGTAGGGGATAGGTAATTCATACATATGTATGAATGTATTAAAATGAGCACATACATTTTCTGGTTCACACCCTCCACCCCTTCTCGTAGAACAGATACTTTTATGAATAAGAAACGTGTCCAGACGTAATCCCGCGAACATAATTCCCGCGGAATTAATCCCGCGGTATTAATCCCGCGGCGTTATTCCCG
>JAQFXU010000689.1:0-43675 GCA_034693705.1 Spatulosminthurus flaviceps | reverse complement strand
GTTAGAATGAATAAAATTGTAGTTTGGTAATTTTTCTAGGGTTGTTGTGGAGAACCTGAAGAACATTGATGAAGGCCGGAAATGTTTCAGAATGATCGGTGGGATTTTAGTAGAAGGAACTGTCAAGGATGTTTTGCCTAACCTTGAGGTTAATATCAGTCAAGTAAGGAAGACAATATTTTTACAAAGCATTTACATAATTGAGGATTATTTTATTGTTTATTATTGTATAGTACTTCAAGTCTAACGCTAACTATCAGTTTTGACTTTTAATTAGATTTTGTGTTACAATTTTTACGTTAAATCTGCATTGATGTAAGTTGATGAGTTTATTAAATGTGGTGGAGTGAACAAGGTGAATTTGTTGTATTTTGTAGCTTACCCAAACGATAGAAGCATTGAATCAGAAATTAATTGAGAAAGGGAAGGAGATAGTGGATTATAAGGAGAAGAATAATATTCACTTTCAAGTCCCAGAGAGAATCCCGGAAGAAGATGAGAGTTCATCTAAGGCCGAGACTCCTCGTAATGTGGGAGTGCTGGCTACATAATTTCTACAAATTGTTTCTATCAATAATAACCAATATGATGTTCGGCGTATATACTCTTTCATTAACACCTTACCAGCTTAACAAGTAACTTCTTTTTGTCTTTGCGTCCGAATACCAATCACACTGTCATGCGTAACAAAATAATACTTAAAATTCTTGAAATCTTTGTGTATATATGTGTTACTTTAAGATTTTTTTCGGCATTTTTGTTCATTTGCTTCTTGTAAGAAGGTGAGCGAATTAACATTGCATTTTACACCGAAAAGAATCTACAGCTGTCGGCTAGGAACTAAAATAATGTTATTTCGTGATTAATTAATTTACAACACCCCTGTTTATGTACGGTAGGAAAACTTAAAATGATTTGTTTTGTGCTATCAATAGTTTAAATTAGATTGTAAACGTGAAAATCTAATCTGCTGTATACAACTCAACACGTAAAGTACGAGCACGCATCACACACTATAACTTGCCGTGAAAGAAACTTTCCAATGTGTATTAACCCAAAATTATCGTTAGAATAATAACATTTTATTTGAAACTGTTGAGGCAATGTGTATTTGTTTTCATTGATTGTCATTGTTGGTATTTTTAGAATAAGTGGAAATCTAGCGTCTCCAACCACCTTTGAGTAATATTTTCCATTCAGTAGTCGGCTACCATAACAAAAGTCGTGCTATTCAGCAGCTATTCTCACGTAAAATCGTGCATTCATCCTGGTTGTCTTTCATGGCAGTATGCTTCGGCTGGATCATGCGTTACTTAACTGATGTCATATGGAAGTTTTGGAAAATTTTATTTGGGGGAAATATCAGCTTCATATCGTCAAGTTAGTTTCGACCTGGTTGAGTAACATTTTTGGCCGCTAAGGGATGTTACAGAATTTCCTCACTGGTAATGAGGAAAGACAGGGTTCGGTGAAAGATTTTGTTTTGTCGTCATTATTTTTTAGTATTCTTATAGGGATGAGGGCTTTGTATGTTTATTTATCGAATTGTCGAACTTGTGTACTTTATTTACTTTTATTCATCTTTCTCAAGCTCCAATGCTGTTGATAGTTTGATAGTGTTGATTGTTGCCTAACGAAGATCTGGCTAGCCGGAGGAGGAGCAAAAAATAGTGCATTTCATGTCGAGCCTATGATCATTTTGCCATGACAACTGTAATGATGGAATAATATTTTATTCTATGTGCTGTATACATTCGATGAATGATTTTATAATTCATGAATAACATCAGGACACATTATGAATTACACGGCAAATGAAATCGGTGCAAAAACTTACGCCCTCGCAGGGACTCGAACCCTGGACCCCGCGGTTAAAAGCCGCGTGCTCTACCGACTGAGCTACAAGGGCGCTCTTGAGATGGGGTGGTCGTGTACGATGAGTTATCCAGAGATTTTCCATGTGTAACCTTCATGCGATCAGCTACTCACATTGTGTCATCCACGCAAAATCGCACTGGGCTTAATATTACCACTTCTAATACACTAACTATAGTGAAACATCAACAAGGCATGAATCATCTTCCCATCAATTTTCAGTGCCTCCATAAAACAATTAAAACCCAGAACTATAACAAAAATGACATTCAAACAATGTATGTTATGACCGTTTATGTATTCAAATCGGAATAAAACTTAATTATTCATCATTGACTTTCTAACAAAATAAAAGTTTCGTCGTTATTTATTCATCCTGCCATACTTGTTGGAAGCAATGTACTTATAAGAAGAGACTGCGCTACACTTACTATCAACTGCCTCTTTATGCTTGGCATTGTGTACATCGATTTTAGTTAATTTACTAAACTATTTATTTATTGTTAGTTGCATTGCGTTGATACATCAAAAAAATAAAAATACAATGACAAAATACTTATGACTAACGTCCTTAGCAAACATAAAATAAGCATTCATTTATCATGGCGTAAACGCCCTTGGCAAGTAAACTCTTCTAATGCTGTAGTCACTTCTGCTCACAAAAGTTCGCTTATATACACTGTGGATAAAATATATAAAGTATTATGAATTTTAAAAGTTTTTCAGTACACCAAAACATTCAGGGGCGGCGTGACAATATTTTATATAGGGGTATAAAAGCTCGCTGGTTTTACGGGATTCTATTTTATACTTCTAAAACTTTAAAACTGTTTCGGGAATTTTGCGTCAATTTGAAATATTTTGCGTTCAAAAATTTTGTAAACACTTGTGAGCTTTATTTAAAACTTTAGTACAATTTAAAAGTTTACATTATTTCGGATTTTTTCTAAAACTTTAACAAAATATCGGTTTATTTATCGGAAACTTTGAAGACTATTAGAAACAAATCCCACTAAATGTTGTCAGTTGTGATTTGATTTTTTCGTATTTTAAAGAATTCATTACGATTTCTCCCTATTTGCTAAGTGTGAGTAGTTGGTGCAAACTTTCTATGTATTTTGAAAGTATTATGCTGTAAATGTTTTGGGCAAAATTGTTTGATCTGGAGAAAAATAATGCTAACTCACAACATTTGGAGAAACTGTTAAAACGAGCAAAGTATCCAAGAAAATTACGAGTCTTTTAGAGAATTAGCGAAACTTTATACAAACAACTTTACATATTGTAAATTCCAATACTTTGTAAATTGCAACTGCTTTTAACAAAATTACGTCGAATTTTGAAATATGTTTTTTAATTGCAAAGCGATTTTAACTTGCCCTTTCACAAGAATTACAGGTCGGTAGATAATTAAGGTTAGAATAACAATAGATGTACCCCCGATATTCTTTCGGGAGGGGGTGGGAACATATACCCACTGTACCCAGGGGTTCCGCCATTATCACATACATATACGTCCGTGTAACTGTACAAAGAATATCAATAGTTGCTCTAATAAGGCCATAACATGATATAGCGTCTGCAAGCTTCTAATGCTTCATTTTTCAACTTTAACCTTCATTCAGCTCGAGGGTTCGTTGGGATTTTGCAAGATTGAGGAAGAACATCACAATCAGCCTAAAAAGGCTATGATGATAGGCTATTTAAATCATTACCTGCATATACAGTGTCAATCAACTTTTAAAAATCCCTTATATTACCCAAATATTTGAATCCTCAGGGTTTTCCCCTCGCCTTTCAAGTAGAATGAGGATAATATCACTATACTCCAGCTCCCACAAATAATACAAAAGCAAACGGAATAAAACCACGGTGCTTACGTATACCAATAATTCAACTTGACCGCCCTATTACAATAAATGAGTAAATAGTCATCACAAAGCCAAAAACAAATTCCATTAGACGCCGTAGCATTAATTTTGTTTGTTATACTAAAACAACAAGGGCAATTATATATAATTTATGCCTACCAACGATATGTACGCTTTAACACGAATATTAAAATAATGGAATCATTTTCATCTAACCTAAGCTTCAGATCAAATACCACAGATCGACAAGCATTCATGTAAAATAACTTTAATATTTATAAGTATTCGCAACACTATTAAAAAAGTAAATACTACAGAGTTTCATAGAAAGTAAATAATAAATTAGATCATTTCGTTGTGCTTATTGCAAGTTAACTATAACACATCAAAATATATATTTCGGTGCCGCAGGTTTTCATTCATATTGTATTGTAATGCTGGCGTGAGTACTGATTTGTACTTTTAAGGCGAAAGCTTCCGAAGGCTTCTTATATTATTCATCCGTTGGTTGCGGCATCATCACGAGATTGCACACCGTCGATTTTTGCATTCACATTTGAACGGGCAAGGCTGCAAAGAAAAAACATAGAATTTTTGATATCATCTCATAGATGATTATTTGAGGCGTTTCCAGGCTATTAATCTTCTATAAAATATAGTTGAAAAATCAGAACCTTAGCATTACCGTCACCCTTACACTGGCTGTGAGTGTAAAGTTGATCCATCCATGACACAAATATGCTTTAAAATATACCATGTGTTAGGTATGGAGCTTAAAAAATTTGATTACAAAACATTTTTAAATAGGCAATAAATAACAAATTCGCTATGTACTAATATTTTTAAATAATGACATTGACTTCACAATTGGGTCATAGTCACCAACGACAAAAATAAATTTCCCATGAAACTCTTCCTTTAAAATTTATACAATTGTACTCAAGCCCTTTGTCAACAACTTTATTTGGAGTGCTCTGGAATACACCTGGAAATTTCACAGAGAACAAATTGTCTGCGCAGAAATAATCACAGTATGTCAGAGCTCCCATCGATTCACTCCACTGACATTTAATCTCCTGATGACATAAATCAGCATGCTCACTTCCTCCTCTAGAGTACTAAATGACATGCTAACAATGTGGTATAAGTACCCTTGCACACAGACCCATTCACAATTAGCAATTCTCCTTCATTTCCCTCTCAATGAAAAGTTGCCCACATCCCGTTAATAAAATTCCACACGGTTCAATGAGTTCTGTTCAATCAAATTACATTTACTTAGCCATGAAATTTGTGACAACGATTTACTCTCTGTGTATTACACAGTTTCTAAGAATGAAATACATTTTAATGCCCTTTCAATGCAATAATATTCCCAATCCTATACAGAAGAACCCGAGATTTATGTTCAGAGCTGTATACAAAAATTAAGCACCGTCTGCTGA
Organism: Spatulosminthurus flaviceps; assembly: GCA_034693705.1. Lineage (NCBI taxonomy): Eukaryota > Metazoa > Arthropoda > Collembola > Symphypleona > Sminthuridae > Spatulosminthurus > Spatulosminthurus flaviceps. The sequence continues at coordinate 38,484 of JAQFXU010000689.1, read as the reverse complement.
CATTGTAATTTACACTTTTATTTAGCATCACACGCCTACCTTTTTCTATACCAGCTATATGCATCATTTGAGATTCCAACTCCTTTAAAAACCGTGCATGTACCATGTATAGCACAAAGTTCATTTAGTTGTACCGAGTCTAATGGAATAAATAATAGGAAGACATGTCCCACACGACATAACGTCTCTCATAGGACAACACTTTTCATGCTGCATTTGTCCACAAAGACACGAAAATTATTTACCTCCTAAATCCAACCAATTCCCAGTAAGAAGCTTCTTTCATAAGCCCAGCATACAAAAGTCTTACAATTTTTAACGTAACAGACCTCATTGTTTACATCCCCTTGGAGTCAGGTATACGAATCCCTGTAGGAAAAAATCCTCAAGGAATGTTCTATATGAGAGTAACTTAATACGTAAAAAACATGACGAGCTGTCCGATGAAGGTTATCAATGTTGCAGCAGTCAATAGTCGAATTCAAGACGCGCCTTTATTTACAGGTGAAAAAAACTTCTCCACCAAAACCACAAACCTGCATGGAAGGAAACTCTTGTGTAAGAAAGTAGGACAAAAACTTGCAAAAATACATGCTCTTTTATTGTTACGTTACCCATAGCTCAGCTTCAAGTCCACTTGTGAGAAAAATGTGTATAACCTCCTGCAACATCAACAATATCCTATGTCAAGCTAAGGCAAAGAATTTAATGAAACAATTCACGGCACTGGGGAACTCACTCCTTTTTCCCAATGTAACAACTTGTTTAATACTTCTACCACGTCTACTCCAAGTACTGTAGGCCGGCTGTTCAGTATTACGTATCGTTACTACGAACACACTAAATTATATTATTCTCCCCTACGGAAAAGTACCCAGGGCCCATACATAAAATAGTAAGTGACACCTGTGTATGTATACACAACCCCACCAGAAAACTTGCTGCTACTAAATAATTTCAAACCTTTTCAGTAGTAACATAATCCAGTAGCTCAAAGAAACATTACCACACAAGAGGTGCGCACAAAAGTTACCGTTGAGATCATTACCAACCGAAATATATTGTGCTTGAAAATATATCTAGTAATCCTACATTAACTCCTTTCAGCGAATAGCGCAAAAATGAGTACTTCCATTGATAAATCTTATTTAGCAAATCTCAAAGGAAAACATACTCAACAGTTACCATTACTGCCAGTGCCAGTTAGACGTGTTGTATAAAGTCGTAATAATTAAATAAGTAGCAACGAACTTTTCACGTACATTATTTCTGTTCACGGGGAAGACCATATCGCACGAAATAAAAATATTCCCCTACACTCATTAACGTCTTCCTTTATTACACCCCAAACGACATTATGTCAGGCTTGCTACTAATGACAAGCTTAATAAGATACAAGGCAGTCTGAGTCTGCATTTCCCTCTGTTTGGATCAACAACACTAAGTTTATTCCTGTGGTTCTCCCAATCATCGGTTATGCAATGTGCAAATTATTACACTCGTCATTTACATTTCAAAAGTGCTAACGCTACAGCTCGTGCATGTGTGTGAATATATTTTCCATACAGCGCAGTACATATAAATTGGATTTTTCAAGACTTTCATTGCTTCACTCACTCAGTAGCTACACTTTTAGTAAAAGGGAATACACAGTGGAGCGGAAACGAGCCTCACATTAACAAGAAGATCATGGATGCGATAGAAAAACTGTGTAACGTTGAACATGTTTTCAAGCAGCCCTGTACTACTACACTACAGATGCTTCAAAGATACATCCTCATCCTGGAGGATGGTATCCAGACGAGACATTATTATTACTAAGTAAGTAAATAATGCTCCATCAGTTAGGACTGCGTCACGTCCAGGAACCTTGAAAGATTTATTCCCTACAGAGAGCTACGTTTTGCGGTAAGACAATCTATTTAATTCAACCATAAAACAAATTTACTTCTTTATTCTCACATTCTATTCTTTTATTGTCATTTGGAAGGTCAGTCACGAATTTAAGGGTTTCCAACCTCCAGGATATTAAATTCTCTTTTCTAAATTCACAATCCTTGTATATTCAAAAGTATAAACCAAATAGATCATATCTGTCGTACTTTTTTTATCATGCAAATGGATAAATACACAATAATTATGTAAATATACACATTCTGTGCAAAAACATACATATAGTTCCAATTTACACGAAATCATGAACAAATATTATTTACATCAATTTGATTCGTGAGCTAGTGGTCAAAGTTTGATACCAAGTAAATACAGATATTACACAGATAACGTTTACGGAGAAGTCCCATACAATTAATCCCCACCACCAAAGCAATGATAAATTCGGACTCATAAAAAATATTGTTATGCTTGAAGGGCTTAAGGTTAGAGACTCTCGCTCAGAACAAAAAACATCGAATCCCTTGAATTAAAATAAATTACAGAATACACCACAAAATATCTCAACTTAACCCGCAGAGGTAATCACGGTCATCAATGTGAATGCGTGATACCATGAAATTAAAAAAAGCCACAAAGTGAAAAATGTTCTCCCATTTCTGCTGTAGATTAAATGCTACACTATATACTATTCATGCCCGTATAAAATATAGTTACTTTCACAGGTATTATTCATAAAATACTTAGTGAATTTTTCACGTCTCACATCACTTTTTCAAGCTCATTTAGTTATACGTTATAAACCGAGGAGAGCCCGTCGTCAGTCACACAGCAAACACGGGAGGAACGAGGAACCATAATGATGATAAGCGATAAGATAAAGAAGCACACATAGCATAGGCATTAGGCATAATATGAATCATAAAAAATCTCCTTCTTTCCCATCTCTTTGAAACTCGCAATTTAATAGTAATAATTATTATTGCTATAGGTAATGAACCTGAAAAATACCATGGGATACCATATGGGCAACGTACTTACTTATAGATAAGCTATACATATATTATTACATTTTATGTAAACTATATATATCGATGGTTCCAACAAAAATGTTGCATTTCAGGGTAATAATATAATCCCTATATGACTCAAAGAGTGTGGAATAGTATAAGGGTGATTAAACTGGAGCAGTTGTACTTAAACTATCGTGACATGACAGTAGATAGCCTCAATAAGTTGAGTAAGTACTAGGCTCTACATTATATACGTTTATCGTGCCAAAGTCTAAGGTGGAGTTACCCCATGTGTATGTAATTTAACCCATTATTATTAAAGGTGGAAGACAATATTTTATGAGCACATTAGGGAATAAACCATGATGTTGGAAAGAATTGCGATAACTTATTTGCCCACATAAACTACACAGACGGTACGGGATAGGTAAGGATTTACGACAGGATTTTTGATGGCGATTTCAACGCTCAGGTTTCATTAGTTTTCTGACTCACATAATGTATTTATTCAGATATATTATATTTTGGTCCTGATAAAATTTACGTGTTTGAACGCGGTTGAGCTTACATATTTCACCATATTATCAACCCCTTTTATCTCAGTGCCTACAATACCCAGCAGATTGAAGCAAACGTCCTATAATTTCAATCCTAGCTCGAACCTTCTCTGAATCAGAAAACTCTCCGTAAGGTTTTTAACATAAGCTTTTAACAAAAAAAACATGAAGTAGCTCATATAAAGTTTGCTAAAAATTCACAATATTTTCATTCATGTGGTAATACACATAAAATAAGACTTTTGTAAACTGAGTGAGTACATTGCTTCTTTACACAATAGAAAGCAAGCACATGAATATTGCAATTTTTCTCACGGTAAGTCTACTTTACTTTGCCGATTCACTTCAACACGAAAGTGTAGAGGATAGAAAGGATCCAGCATATTTACCACGCTGCAGAGAATTTCCCTCATTTTCTACCTAATTTAATTAGTGATTGTGTTCGAATTACAGAGTACATACAAAAAAAATATTTATTTCTATAGAGTACATCAAGTTTTCAGACTGACATGTGAACGTAGTTGTGTGTAGACAAAAACAATAACAACGGTTTGTTACGCCTACAATAAATTAATTTCGTTTGAATTTGCAGGTGATTTTCTACACAAGTTTTTGTCACTGATTGTTCTCGTCGCGGTCAGCCACCAACTATACAGCAATGAGTTCAATTCCTAATTAAGAAGAACACATCAGCTGAGAGCCTTAACACTGTGCAGACGACCGTAATAACCAAACTTTTCCATTACCTTTATTTCATGGCTCCATCATTATTTTCCTTGGAAATCTAATTATTCTTGAAATTAACAAGACAAGAGGAAATTGGAAGCAACTCCCAAAAACTTGTCATGCACTGGACCGTTAAATTTAACTGAACCATTGCCAATAATTGAACAAGTCCCATTTTGACTAGTAACACTTCTATCTGCTACATTTACAGAGAGAAACTATTTACTAATAACGCTGAAGAAAAACCATTGAACCATTGACCGAAATTACATTTTTTACAACAGCAGTAAAAATAATTCGATTGTAGTTTGTTTAGTGTTTTCCAGTCAAGTGACAGTTATTACAAGAGAGAGCTTCCCTTTAGAGTGATACATATATTTAAACGGGAGAGATTACTGAGAGAGAATATAAGTGTAAATATTAAGTGCCATATATTTCCATTCACAATGATTCTCATAAGAAAGAATGCAACTTGCATTGCCGTTCTCTATATTTTATGTTTCAACGTTCTTGTAATTGTGGCTCAGACGACCACAACATTAACGACAGCTAACCCTCAAAATGTCACGATAGAAACAGGAACAACTCAGAACAAATCCCTGGAACAAAATGTCACAAAAACAACTTCTGGAGCTCTACCATCGAACATTACCATAACAACGAAGTTGGTCTCAACGACACCAACGCCATCTACCATGGTTTCAGAGAACGTAACAGCAACGATTGGAACTAACGTTTCTCTCAGTACTGCCCCAACAACAACCCCTGGTTTAAAAGCCTCCACTGAAAATCCCAAATCTGAAGGAAAACTCTGTGAAGCTGGTGATGATAAAGTAGGATTTGATTTAGGATGTGACTGCAAAATCCTAAAAGGAATAGCAATTGCGGATTGTTCAAACCGTGTGAGAAAAATAGGCACAAATGTGGTCCCTCTTCCGGAGAAATTGAACGTCTCTGGTCAAGTGCGAGTTTTGGATTTATCTTACAACGTTCTCAAAACGGTTGGTGAAGATACGTTCAATGAAGTGTCAGGCATCACGGATCTCATCCTTTCTCACAATGAAATTACTTCCTTTGAACATTTGCACTTTCCAGTATTAACGTACCTAGACTTGAGCTATAATCAAATCACTAACTTGAGTGATCATGTCTTTGCCCATGCAAAGAAATTACGTTACCTGGACTTGAGTCATAATAGTCTCACTTTCATTCAAGTGGAAGCCTTTTCCAATTTAATTTATTTGCAAACCCTGAAATTAGCATTCAATCAATTGGAGAATGAGTTGAACTACGAGGAAGCCTTCCCATTTATTTTGAAGAACCTCACATATTTGGAGGAGCTGGATTTGAGTAATTGTAGCTTACCAAACTTACCTCCCAATGCATTGGAAGGGACGAATAATTTGAAGAAGTTGACCTTAAGTAATAATTACATTTACTTTTTACCTGAGAGAGTGTTTTCTACGCTGAGTCAACTGGAAGAATTGGACATTTCTGGCAATCATATGACACATTTAAGGGCGGATGATTTCGCTGGATTACATAATTTGAGGAAACTTATTGTTGACAATAGTAAAGCTCTGACTTATATTGACGCATATGTAAGTTTTTGTGTATACTTTAATTTTGGAACAATGCTAAACAAATAACGTGATATTATTTCAGTGCGGACTATTCTTTAATTGTTAGGCACTTGCTGGACTTCCAAATCTCCAGACGTTGCAGTGTGAAAAAAATTATCATCTGAAAGAAATTGATCCTTTGGCCTTCAGGGTAATTTCTATTAATTTGTACTGAATAATATTTGTCTTACTTTAAATTTCCAGAATATGTTGAGCTGTAATTGTGACATTATTCTCACTAATATTTAAATATTTTTTTATACATAGGGCAATCCAGAGACCAAAACTTCCGACAGTCATCCAAGAGTAGTTCAGCTTGGCTATAATAATTTAAAGCATATTGAATTTCCTTTACTAAAATGGGAAACACTGGAGGAACTGGAGCTTTATGGAAATCCCTGGTTCTGTGACTGCAACCTTCAGTGGGTATCATCGTTTATTAAAGGATCTCCAGTAAATGCTACTATTCTTATGGACACTGATTTCAAGTACGTAACTTTTAATTAATTTTATTGCAATGCATTACGCAATCTCCGACTCATGTTTTTGTGTTGCCCACATCAAATGTTTTTCCATTGTTATTGATGAATAAAGGTTTCACGTTAATTTCAGGTGCTCGGCCCCCGATCATCTCAAAGACATCCCACTTGTAGAGATACAGCCTGAAGAATTACAGTGTGACTCCCAGGTTGCTGTCTTGGCAGGAGTAATAGCTCTGACAATATTTATTTTACTCCTGATTTTATTCGTCCTTACCCTCGCACTATACCATTTCCAACTGTTACCAACTTGGGCTGAGAATTGGGCAGAGCAGTTACGAAACCGTAATTCTCTCCCAAAATACCAAAAGGTTCAAGTTCCGAAACCTTCCGGACGACGCAATAACGGACGTCTTGCTCATGGAAGGCATGACCCAGAAATACCTGCAGACTTGGACTGGGATTCAGCAGATGTAGGCACTGCTGGATATTGAGCTGTAAATTAGTTGTGTAATACTGCTACATACTATACATGTATACCCATAAATATCATCACAAGGAAAACAGGAGTTTATAATGTATGCACTTACTATGCACGTCAAACACTATAATGTTATATATATATACTTAAATAGCAGTAACTACTGCAAATTATGTTCCTCTTTTAGTACTACAGTACAATCACAATAATAATTATTGTATGCATTAAGAACTGATATATTTTCTAAGAATTATATTTCCTTTTTACCTTCACCCCTTCCTATGTATATCGAATTAATATATTTTGAGTTAAATGAGAAAATATGTTTAAAACGAATCATTGGACTGGCTTTTCCCGGTAATAAATGTTATGGACCACCGAAGAGACGATGAGACGAAAAAAGCTTGAGATCGAATGCATCATCGATTTTTATGTTAAACAAAATTAGATTTTAGTGAAAACAGATTTTATATGTACTTCCTTAATATGTATAATAGAGCGTGTCTATGTAAAACTTGAACACTTTCTTCATATATAATAAAATCCAAGTCATGACATTTTCACCCGTTTCTAGCATTACTAACACGTAAGAGAGCTGTCAAATATCGACTAAACGTCTCACCCTACAGATTCCTAAGTAAATATCTAGCTTATAGACCCTTGTTCAATCCTCCAATGTTTTCTTTTCCTATCGATCCCCAAAGGTTACAGCGAACTTACACAAGGACTAATAAAGAAAAGAGGAATTACCTCATTCATCACTCTCATTCTATAAGTTACCGGTGTGCCAGCAAGAATAATTTTCACTCCCCGATAAAGACACAAGAACTAACAAGACGAGTTCAAGTGGTTAGACAATTAACGTGAAGCATAAACAAAACATGTGGAGAAGTTAACTAGAAAAAAAGTGGAGGAGGGTTTGCGTGTCCCATTCCGTAATTATTACGCTCTTCTAAAAGAGTGTCACAGGACTTTATTTCACCGCATTTCTACATCAACTTTTCGGCTCTCAACCCAACTCTCACAAAACGGGCTGCTCCAAGAGTACTGACTGACAGAGCAGGGGTTTGTATGAGGAAACGGCACATATAATAAAATATTAGTGCAGGTGTAGAATGAGCATGGTCTTTACCGGTTGACTATGTAATAATAACAGCATCGACCTAAATAATCTAGTGTGTCGAGGAAATCATTGCATGCACATACTGGGCCCGTAGAAAGCTCTCCTCAAGCTGATTTTTCACACAAATAGGACTACTCAGAGAGGAAACGTCCGAGGGAATTTTAGGAGGTCAAAGATATTTCCCGTGAGGTAATTACCGAATAGTGCGGATTCTCATGGTAACGTTACACTTTCCCCACACAAACATACTACTACTTTACGCCTTTCAGATTACATTCATTCGCAATTCAGCTTTATTTGGGCAACTACTTCATCCGATCCGAGGAATCACGCTCACGTCGTCGCTCGCACTGGATCGCTGGGTGAATTACAAAATAAGGATTGACAGTGTGTACATACTTAGTTTTTCATTAGTATATAGTTATTCGCGGGGGGAGTAATACCTTAATTCTCAAAATTTTGATTTCAATCAAACATAGCAGAAAGAAGCGTCGTAATAATATCATTTCTTTAACCTGCGAACTTTTTAAAAAAGAGTTTTTTAAATTTTTGTAATTTAAAAAGTGTTTAAAACTAAAAAGTTCACTCAGATTTTTATAACAAGAATATAACGTTTAACTTCATTGTCGTACATTATTCAGAGACTAAAGTTTGTCAATGGCCCACTTCCGTCGTTCCGTCCCCACACTATATCGTTTTTGTCTATCTTATTGTTAGTCAGTCTGCGTCTGGTTTCCTCTCGTTAATTCTTCCACGGAAAGGCGATTGTAAGGTAAGGAAGTAGCATGACAGCACTGGCAGCAGTGCTTTTTGCATGTGTTACAAGACGTGTATTAAATAAGAATGACTATTCATCAGGATCAAGATGGTTCCCGTTTCTGGGAAAAAGTTAATATGAAGTCCCGACAAAGTATGTAAATTGTGTCGTTGTGTCCTCCCTTATTATGTATTAAGTGCTCCATGTGTGCACTTTTGCCCAGAATATTATGCAGGTTCGTAAATTAGCGTTCTTACTTCTTTCCCTATCCTTAATGTGAATTTACCATTCTCAACGCTAGTAATTGAATAAAACTACCAAAGGATAAATGTTATTGTCAAGGCATAAGTGACTAAACAATGACCTTTGCGATGTCTGACTGCAAGAGTGCAGCGCTTTATGAGGAAATCAACGCTCTTGTAATTGAGGTAAAACGTAACGGATTTTTGTGCAGAAAATGTAATCAAAATAATTGAGTTTAATCGTATCATGCATGCAAAGCTTTACAGATTCATACCATATAGGCTTAAAAACTTTCCGGAAAATAAGTTAAATATCTTATTTTACAGTACCTGGAATTAAACGGACTAGATAAAACTATAGTAGCCTTCTCCTCTGAATGTCGTCAAAGATCATTACCAGGGCCATTCAATAGTGCAGATGATACCAAGGCGGCATTCAGCTATTATGAGGGAGAAAAGCTCCTCAAATCGTTTGACGAGGGGAGTTTAGAAACATTTGTAAAGGTATACGATTTATTATAATTTTCAAAATTATTTACAATCTCCATAAAGTATGGGGTACTCGGCGAAACAGAGCTGAGATATGTTGGAATAAAACTGCATGTATTGTTTGCAGCTTTGGAAATCTTTTCAAAGTCACGTTCAAGTAACATCCGATGATATGAAAAAGTTAGAAGTTTACCTTCGTGTGCATTTTGCTTTGTGGCCATGTGCTCATGACGAGCCTGAAGGGGTTCAAACCCAAGCTATGAATCATCTAAAAGTTTTCTTTGAGGAACAATCCTGCCAACTATCCCACGACGCAGCTATACTACCCCTCTTTGCTCTACCCTACGTATCGGATCCGAAGAACCACCCAATTTTTAAGGATTTATTTCAAGTAAGACCAAATATAGTTAAATCCCTTACTTCCATTACAAGTGGGTTCTGACTTGAAATTTTTTCAAAAATAGCCCACATGGTCTCAACGTCTTCGAGCCCAACTGGAAGCGACATTATTAAAATACTATGATCTACTACAGCAAAACTTAGGAGTGCACTCAAAACTAGCCGCAATAGTCATAAGTTCTAGATCTAAAGATGTGAATCTAAATTTCCGTAGTGACAGAATCGAAACGCCATTGCCGCTGATGAAAACAGCGAATACTAACACAAATGCGATTGTCCCCGTTCCAAACTATCACCGAGAGCGGTTTTTCCAGTTGGTAAAAACCTACAGGCAAGCTCGGAGACTACTCAAAAATACTCGGGAGAGTTATGGCAAACTTTTGAGTAAGTAAAAGAACTACAATTTACTGCAATCATCGCAGCTTTCCCCATTCATATATCTCACCAATATGACATTCATTGCGGATATTTTTCTCCTTCCACCTTTTAGAAATAGCAAACGAATTAATCATCGGCTTGGAGTCAGCTGTGGGTGGTCAGAAGTTTAACTTTGAGCCCATCATGAAAAAATGCTACGAAATTTTCCCTGAGTTATTCACGCCTATCGATCCGGAAGGTGGGATTGTAAGTCATTGTGTATAGCTGTAAACTTCTAATCTTCTAATCGTTTTGATGGTTTAGTAATAATTCACCATATGGAGACTATACATGCCTAATATGAGTCTCATATACTCTTATACCGATTTAAAATGATTGTATGTAATTTTTGTATACTAATTATATAGGCTTGATGTCATTATACCTATAATAATTGCATGTGTATTTGTGTATACACCAATTTTCTTACAGGGCCAACCCAACAAGGAATATTTTAAGAGGCTGGCTCACAGTGCACACTCAGCCCAATTTGATAATATCATCGACTCTGACGTCAGCTTATTCTTCATCGGACTGGTTGACGTCAGCCCTGATAATTTAGATTACGAAAAAATTAAGACCGTTTTAGTTCATGAAGACACCAACAATCTGGATAAACTCTGTTTACTCCAGGCTTTAAGATGGGTATGACTCAATTTTAAATGCTTACGCTCCCTTTCAAAATTGAGCAATTCTCTGAACTTGACCCAAGTTTTTTTATTTCTCCAGCTCCTGACTAAGAGCACTCCGAAATGTCGTCAAACATCCATCAACGCATTCATAGATGCTGATATATTTGGACTGAGCTCACCCGATGACGACTACCGTTTAAAAATTTTCGACTGTATGATGTCTCAAAATCCTACTTACTTAAAAGAGGTAGATTTCTAAACTAAACAGTATTGAAGCATTGTAGAGTGTAGGAAACTGAAACCACGAGAATTTATTTTATAGTGCTTTGCAAGACTTTTGAATACGTTTGCGTCAATGAAATGCGGGCGAGCGTATATGGGAACTAGCACTGAGTGTGTGGACTTACTCGTGAAGAGTTTACTCACGTTTAAGGGCTTGAACGAATCTTACATTTGTCAAATGGTAATCGCCACACTTCAAAAATTGAGCCTTCGGTAAGGGTTGTTCTTAAAAATTTAAAATCCAAATTAAAAAAATAAATGCAAGTATTGCATTAAAATACGTTAGAAAATCAATGCTAATAATTCTATTAATGGTTGTAGGAAGCAAATGAGACTGGAAATGATTGACAGGAAAGTAATACAATGGTTAGTCAAATACTTGAAAAATGAATTTGCTCGCACAGACAGCAATAGTACTCCTGAAAATAAGTACTACAATCCATATTTAATGGAGTACGCATGGGCACTACTTATGAACTTGTGTCTCCATGAGGAATCCCGAAATGCAACTACCAGCATTGCCAGTGACATTGTATCTTGTGTCACTCAAATGCTCATCAGTAAACCATCCAGGGAAGTGTATCCATATGTTATTAGTACCCTCTATAGCCTTCTTCGAAATCCAGAGATTTTTGCCACAGCGAAGAAAATGGGAATCCAAAGTTTATTCGCCAACTGTCAAAATGTTGTACGTTCCCTTTACATCTAAAACGCTTGAATATATATTTTCGATTAAGGAAGACAAAGTGCTAAATATTGCATGAATTTCATTATTCAATTTTTAGGAGGACACTGAAATGAGCCACCATTTTAACCATGTAACGGCCATTTTACAGACTGAGGGATTTGACAGAGTCAACACTACTACGGGAGAAGTTGACTACGATGATGATGACGATGTAAATAAAATTTCGAATCATTGCTGTCTATAGAGAACGTAAGGAAGCAAACTTTCATAAATTAATACATTGACTTCCTCTTTAAAGATCGACCCGACAGATTTTGAGCCAGAACTTGAAGTTTCGGAAGCATGGGAAGAATCCCTTTCGGATATGAATTACACCGGAGATGATCTACTGATGCGAAAATATCTAAATTCAAGTGGTTCATCTTTCAATGAGAGTTTCTCACCTCAAATCTCCTCACCTACCTTTTCCAACATACCTCAAACCAAAATGTCTCCAAAGTAATCATTATCCTCCCAATTTGTCCCTCATTTCAAATGATCCTAAAATTTAACCCTCCTGAGTAAGCATCCTCCGTAACTAATTCTTCAATTTCAGACCCACTCAGCGTCTTCACGGAGGACTAATAATACGTCCAACAACCCCAAAGAACCTCAAGTACGATAACTTACTTGAAGATGAGTCCTATTCTGCATCACCGCACTCAAGAAATTCCACTATGGATGAGGACTCTTTAGAACCCTTCGTTGGATCTCCAGCGGCAACCTTATCTCCCAGAATTAAAGTTTACGACCTACACAAGTACTCTGAATCGACAGAACAGCCCTATCAGGATGCAAACCAATGTTTGATTTCTCCGATGGGAAAATCTAAACAGCAGCGAAATAACGCGTCTTCCAATAATAACTACATCACAATTCTTGGTAACAAACCCGAACGACACAGAATCCTACCTGAGCGTACAGCTTTAGTCACAGTGAACGATCGTAATAATAGTAATGAAACTGAGACAGTCAAGCAACTTAATCAGGCTGCAAATGTCCCAAAACTTTTATCCTCTCCACATCATAATAAAGCAGAGGGAACAGCTACCCCCAAAAGTTCTGGAAAACATCATAAAAATCCTCCAGCAAAGAGAAAAACTTCGAGGTTATTGGAGAAAAAACGACCTCAAGAAGATCGCACAACTGAACATAGACAAATAGGTAAACATACTACACATCCCGGTTAGTAACAATAACTTTGGTCATAAATCGTCCTGATTGTTTATACAGTGAGAATTTCTCATTTAAGGGTTCCAATTGTATAAAAAATACACAAACCATAAGGCTATTGCGATATTTCTAACCCAGAAAATTCTCTCTTCTACCAAATATCATCCAGCTTCCGATTTCAATTTTATTTTTCATATATATACTCTATGTAGATAGATGGCATTTCTAACAAACTCAACACTTCACTCCGTGTAAACTTGTCCTTAGAACTTTAAGGACCTGGTTAATGAAAGTGGTACATAACAGTAAAAACATACTGGCTCGGTGATTTGCTGCACTAACTTTATGAGATTATAATATCCTAGGAAGCGTACCGGAGTTGTTATAATTATTTCAAGAAACACATACGCTCATTAAATTTCATCAACATTCCATTTAAAATCCTTTAATTTCTAATTTTATAATGAATATAGATATATGTATATGTATAATACAAATATATGCTTGTAGCTACGTTAAATACAGCATCCAGAATGTAAGGGTTTTGCATTATCCAATACTTTTCAGACCAAACACGAATCCACATCATCACAACATATCAAACTTATGTAATCCAGTAAAACTCAATTGCATCATCGCATTTAACCTGGTAGCTCGCAATCATTATACAATCTCACTAATAATGCAATACATACATATTCATGTATTGCTAGCATGATTTATGAATAATTTAGAATTTATAACCCGGATAATATTGCAAAGGTTTTCATAGTCGTTGGGACTTGAGAATGAATAATCTGAAAAAATAAAATATTATAACACATAACAATAATAGATGAATTTGATGTATACAAATTCAATTTACATTTCGTTTCTTTGATATTTAATAATACAATGATTATAAAACCAACTAATTTTGTTTCAGCTGATTACGTGTAGAATAAATGGCAAAAATATTTTTACTTTTGTGAGAAAGCGAAATAAGTCATTTTTGCAGTACAAATACGAGTAAAAGGATTTCACGAGTCTCGTATAGTCTTCATTATAATGTAACCACAATAAATAAAATCTATTCATTTTTGAAAAAAGTACTGTACGGTATAGTCTATACGAAGTGATTCTTCACAGGGAAGGAAGAATGAAGAATCAACTTATTCTAATTTCGCAAAACTCTTAAAGCTTTCACATTTGAAAATCACAAATAAGTGCATAGATACAAACTTTTAATCCATACAAGTAAAACAATGTCTCTTTATGGTAATTTTCAATATCTACATTTTTCGGCCTTTGGCTACCGACAAAAAAAATGAATATACAGGAGCATATGAACAGGTTTTCGAGGTTAACGAGTATTGCTTTCATTCACTACAAGACAATAATATAGTAATTTAGTATAATAATATAGTATATTTTTTGTTAAATACATTTTCTCATTTTCTATAAATTGCATTTAATATACATATAATAGATTGTTCTAATGTGAACGAATTTAACTTGACTTTAAAATTTAATCAATAAATTACATCCCATATAGTAATATCTCCCTACATGGTAAAAGACTTGGCTAAAAATAATAATATATAGCATTTTTCATATAACTTCCATTATTTCATTTTGAATTTACATTATTAATCTTTTTGCCAGTATATTATATTTTTCTATGTGCACACAACAGAATTATTATTAAATATTTAGTAATATTACACACGTTGAATATGAAATAGTTACATACACGCTACACATTTAAGTAAATATAACGTTGCTTCCATTCACAATCCGTGAAATCTAAGGTAATAATAATTTACTCTCTAAACGGAATTAATGTTACCATAATCGTACCGGGACAATGTAAAGTATGCGAATAATTATTTACATCTACACCATAGCTAATAGCTAAAAATGACGTGAGTTAGTCTTCCACTGGGAACTCAAACTTGAATATTGCCTGAGGAATGTTCCTATAATACCTACGAGGGACATATGTTACGTAGTACAATATGCGATACGCACAGTAAAGCTATTACTAAAATAAAATCTGAGACTTGGTACATGCAAGTACTAAAAAGCACCTTGAATTTCAAATCAAAATTGCTTCCACACTGTTGATGATGTTATCTAAAAAATATCATTTTAGGTACTGGTCACAACTTACAGGAAAACACTATCTCTCCCAGTTAAGATTTACTGAGGTGCACTATATTTACAATTTTTATAGGCATAATAATTCTTGTGCTAGTTTTAGTATTTTATCGATGAGAAAGCCTGAGTGAATACGTACACACCTTTAGTATGTAAAAATACTTAACCCCTGCTATTTATTACATTCTACCATCGTCAAATTCCTGTTTATTACAATACTATGCGTTTGGCTTTGAAACTTCAAAAGGTTTAGCGAGTAATTTTTTTTATTATCGCAATATTTATTCAAAATCCAAACCGCAGACACCTGCCAAAGCTATACTTTATTGTTATATTTTAATTCATCAACAAATTCATAATATTGTAACTTCCTAGACCTTCCCTTTTATACTATCAATCTATAAACTAAACTGGGTTAAAATTACCCAGAGAAAAAATCTTGAAAAATTCTCTTTACCATTTGCATTTGATAATTTCTTAGACGTAGCCGCGAGAGTAGTAACAATATATAGCGGTAGCAAAAAATAGCTGATTCTATACGTGTGTTGTGAGATTTGGTAAGAAATATTGAAAATATATATACCTTACACAAATCTACCCTACATATATAAATACGCAATTACCGTCTAATATTAAAGTATAAAGCACGGTACCTATGTCACCGACATCCGGATATTACTTACGTACATTACATACATATGAAGAACCAGCGGTAATAAATTGTACTGTTACTTTTACAAACGGATTTTAGTAAGATCGTTGTTTCTATGCTTGTGTCTCCTAATAACCATCTTATGCAAATTCTTCATTATGAACTTCAAAAAGTATTTTTGTCAACATCGTTCGTATTATAAATATGTATGATAATACAGAATACTTGCATTACAACATGCTCAATTTAATGTTGAGCTTCGTTATCCCCGTTTACATAATAGCATCATCTAAAGAGTCCACTCCATCACAGCTATTTAATCTGTGAATTACGAAATGATACACAGCTATGTCATACAAATACAATGCACTTCTTGCTTGAGATGTTTTCGCTTTAAATGTATACTTACAGTACAGTAACCATAAAAGTTAAAGATAAATATTGAATATGGCGAAAATATAACATACATCAGACATATTATGGATCGACATTGATGATATTATTACTTAATTAACATTGGATAGAGGAAGTCATTGCATTGAGAGTTTTTAATGGTTTGCATTTCAATCAAGTTTCTCAGGACTGGGGAAGAACACGAAATGGTATTCAAAATATTCCCTAGTTATTTTAATATTTCCAAAACAGCATCATATGGTACTTTTAGAATTATTATTATTATTTTGTTCCGATTACAGCTATTCTATTGTACAAAGTTCGTTTTATATAATATGTAGGATTAAAGGGTCTCCTGCTATACACATACTTGCCGAAATGACTATATATCTGTGCAACAATAAATATTATTTTCCCCTAACGGTTTTTTAATACATTTACCTCGTTTTGCATTTAAACACTCCACTATATTTACTGACTGGACTGAATGGGAAATTAAAGTCTAAAGATACTTAAAAAACTAAGAAATTATTTCGTCGACCCACTACAATATCCAAATCAATAAAAATCAAACACACGCATAATCGTGCTATCTATAAATTAACTCTCTATTTAGTTATTTCAGTCTCAATCGAAAAAAATGATGAACAGGATAATATTAGCACAACATTAGGGTACTAAAATTTACAAAATAAATTACTTCCGCGTTCGTATAATTCACACCGCAGTTAATTATCATTCCTTAGGCAAGTTGAAATTATTGAGAATATCAAGGACAACTCTGGACGAATTATTAATAGAAATAATGATTCAGACATTTGAAATAATAATAAACAGTTATATATATACATACATCTTAAGCTGAAAAGGCTTAAAATTTATAATGCAAAAAAAATTGAAATCATGGGAGAAGTCATTTTAAATAATGCTGGTGGTGACGAGATAAAACCCTGAATGCAGGAGAGGAAACTACTCATAATAATAGTCAAATTCAAAGTAGAAGTAAGAATTAAACCAGTCGTTTTATAGCTTGCTGTTATTTCAGTATCACTTCTACTTTTTATATTTTAAGTCTTACAATATACAGTACTGGATATTTATCAAACGTCGAGCATCGAGGCATCTAAACCGCAAGCACAATAAGAAATAATTGAGAATTAATTCATATAATAATGATGCACAGCGTCTAATAATAATGACGATTATTACAATATTAAATCACAACTTTCCAAAATCAATAATTTCTACCCTGTACAAGTTAAACTCAAAGTCTATAAAAATATCATATAACTATAAATAATAAGTCCTAAAAACTGCAAGCTTCGAATATTATAGCAATTTTAGACACCCCTCTATGCATCTCTGATGAAAACATGTACGCAGGTTTGATTTTCACGACAACAATTTGATTTTTTTCTCAAAATATCTTAACTGTCTTCCCCATGCAGTTACTTTATCCTATGCGTATGTCTACAAATGGAGGTTTTCCTGTCAGAACTGCTTTAAGTCCCTTACCTCTATGAACTTGTCGTATAAAAATGAGATATCCGATATGGTTCAATTATTCAATACAATATTCGCAGTTGAGAATCCTACACAGACCATTAGATTTTTCAGGTCAACATTTAGATACTCATTCATATTATTGCATAGCTGTTTTCCCGGTTAGAAAATTATTATTATTAGAAAATGATGTTTGTTTTCCTGAAATGATGTTTAGTTGGTGAAATCAAATAAATGATTTTGTCTTTTGTCAGTCTAAAACTTGAATGGAAGCAAAACGAAACAATTAAAAGAATTTCATCGCGAACACAGCTAATAAAATTACGACCTACTATCGAATCTAATCCCACAAGTTGTGGGCTACAACTAGATATTTTTCCATCTGAATGAAAAGAACACAACAAAGGAAAAATGTAGGGATACTATTTGGACACTTCACTTCATATACGTAAATTTTGAACTTAACCTTGACTTGAAACATCGAGGTCATAAAATGTTGAGATACTTGAAATTCATCGCTAGGTTAAAAAGATGCTTTTACAATTTATGTTAATTACAATTAATTTACGTAGAACCCTTCAAACACATGTATAAAGAACAGTGCATGTAAATTTTAAATTCTAAAATTAAAGCAAGTCAATCTTCTATTTGAAATAAACGAGGATAAAATTTGTGTTTTAGAATATTAATAG
This sequence comes from Spatulosminthurus flaviceps, assembly GCA_034693705.1. Taxonomy (NCBI): domain Eukaryota; kingdom Metazoa; phylum Arthropoda; class Collembola; order Symphypleona; family Sminthuridae; genus Spatulosminthurus; species Spatulosminthurus flaviceps. Next base: position 20,093 of record JAQFXU010000689.1, on the reverse strand, counting down.
GTAAATTTGACCGGATATAACTCACGGCTCCTCACAATCAACTTGCTGTAAATTATTGCTATCTTCCGAGGAAATTGTACCATTAGTCTCCTCATGGCTATTATTTGGGATAACTTGGCAGACACCATTAGTTTTGAAGCTCTCGTCAACAGTTGCATCAATAATTGGATCAGCTGAGGCGGGGTGTGTTGCATTTGTCGGTGAGGTTACTACGCTAGTTGCTCCATTCTTACTGTCTTTGAGTGAATTCAAGATGAAAGCAGGAGTCATGTTAGCCGCTATCCATTTCGCACTTGAGGCAAAACGTAAATTTCTCATTTTAGATCCTTATTTCGTCATCAGACACAACCTCACTTTCATTCAATGAATACATCTGAGCCATTTGAAAATACCACCCCGAGGGGAAATTTGTGATAGCTACATGCGGCATTCTAACGAGATTCGTAAAAAAGATACATGCTTTTGCAACTTTAACTGTCAAAATATAAGTCAGGCTGAGTGATGATAATAGTATGGAAGCAAACGAGACTGCTAAAACAAGACCAATCTGCAAAGATATAGTACTTCAAATACACAAGTAGACGTTTTAGCAAATTACAAGAGTAAGAAGTTAACCCCACGAAGACCAATAGCTTGTGGAAGATGAATATTAAAGTTTAGGATAACTACCGATCTGTTGTTACAGAAAGCATCAAGAGGAATAACAAAAACCAAATCTTAACATTCCATCACTTAACGAGGTAGTGGATTAACATCAATCCATCTTCACACCATACTAGCAGGAACACTAAGCTTTTTTTAAATATTTTAAAATAAACCTACTAAAATAACTACTGCTTCCTCATTTCCATGAAGTAACGATAACGATCCATTACCAAACTATATTAAAATAGAGTTTAAAAGCCAACCCAGAACAACGACGGGAACTATCGACAATGCAGAGAAGACCCAAAAGAATCAAGCAGTACGAATGTACGAAAGAATTCGGTCTAAAATCGCTACTTTACAATATCCGTTCAAACACTAATTGGTAAAAAATGTAAGCATATCGAGCAGGGACAAGGGCCTTATGGTAGTAAGGCTAGTAACTTAACTAGTAACCAGTGGAATACATATATACCAACCCCCAAGCAAAACGCAATTAAATGGAATCAAATCCAAGAAAATATGTTAGCAATGGCTCGCATTCAGGCGCTAAAATAATTACTTTGACCGTATGGGAGAGGAAATTCAATTAACCTGTCATCGGAAGATGATATTATTTCTTTAACGGCACAATTAAGGTAGACATTCCAAGGCGGCTTGGACTGATATGGTTCCAGAATCTCTTCCAAATCAGCATTGCTCAGTGATTTCTCACACCAATGGCCGATTAAAACTCGAAGAAATCGGCAAGCCTTAATGTAAAAGTTTGACCTCCATTTTAGATATTTCCACCATTAACACAAATTACTAATTTTGCAAGACCAGCTGTTTTCCTGGTTTTTGTTTGACAGTAACAAATTAGGAGCATTCATGAAAGTTATCTCGACTAGAGGATGTTTATACAACCTTTAGTGAGTAACTTTTACTTGCTGTTACAAAGAGTACCGGACTAATCAACTAATCATTGCTGTGACGTTCAAAACAGAATTTCAGGTTTGGCTTGTCGGACATCTTACCTGGTCAACAGAAGCGGCATTGCTTTTTTCCGCGTTGTGCAGATAATTTCCAATAAGACTTGCAGACTGGCCTTTGTTGCCTGAGTTTATAGTTAAACTGTGCTTCAAGGCGAATTCATGATTCTCTGCCATCGTCTCCAGAAGGGAAGCTGCAGCATAGTTATGATGCTGTAGACACTGAAATAAACAGATCTCAGTCTCAGCACAGATTGAAAACAAGGTCACAAAAAATATTTTCATTCCCGATTTATATTCACAAGTCTAAAATACTAATGACAGCTACATATTTTCCCGCTGTAAATCATTTTGGTTCATACTGTCATCACTTACCAAATCAGTGATGACCTTGGGATCATAATGCCTTTTAAAAGCTTTTAAAATCCATTCTAAAAGCTCTTGATCAATGGTTAAGGTTTTTGGTGAAACTACGTGACTATGCTGGCTGTCATTTTCCCACAATGGTTTCGGCAGCCCAACCACTTCCCGAAGCCGAAAATAAATATTTGATGGCTGGCGTACTTTTACAACACGTTTCTTGGTCTTTATCGTCATTACAGCAGATTCGTCATCCGACTGGAGTTTTCCAAGCTATTAAGATTAGATAATGGTTGTAAGTAAAAACTTTACTTTCTCATGGAACTTATAAAATAATACAACTACCACATGGTCCCACAGACATTTCAAAATATTTTTAGCAATGCACTGCATACTTGTCCAGAAGAATTAAATCCACAACCAAAGCATCGATGTGTTTCTCGTTCAATGACAAAAGTACAATCTCCACCACACGCGATATCTGAAGCAATAAAAATTTTGTCTTCCGTGTCAATCAATTCCAATGTTCTGCTGTCATCATCTGGTCGAACAAGCTGACCACTTTTGCCCAGTCCCCACGTGTAAACCATTCCAAGGGATGTTAAAACTCCCATGTGAGTTGTTGCCACACTCACCTATACAAATACAAGATAATTATATTTCATTACCTCAAAATACAATAGTGCTGGAGATGTAAGTTTTTATCCAAGCATTTTAGATTCATCACGAGTTATAACCTATACATGTTAAATTAAATACAAACCTTGACTATATCTCCTGCTACATGTGACGTGTCAATGATCACTGGAGATGCAAAATCTTTTTCTTCTTCAAAAACAATTTCAGACTGTGGAACACCCGCAGCAAGTGCATTGTTCCTTTGTTCCCTTCGCTTCTGCCCCGACAAGAGGGTGCGCAACGTGCCTGGATTCAGGCCGGCGTAAAACAGCCGGTTCTTAGAAGACACCATTGCCTGAAAAACAAAAGCAAACTAATTTAGCCTTGTATTCTTTTTTCAACAAATCCCAAAAACCAAACAAACCTACATAAAGGTATGTGCTTACGCATGTACTAAATGCCCCGACGTATTACCACTCAAACCAACATAATATTAGTATTTTCCTACATATAAATCCTTCAGACGAAGGAGAACGAACTTATAATTTAATCACACTCACTCCGTCAGTCCACGCAGAACATATACTTCTTGTATATTATACTCATCCACATGCACCGACAATTGTAAAAAACTAGGTAATCGGCGGGTTGCATGATGAATCTCGAGTACTATTGTAATCTAAGCAAAAACAAAGCATTTCCACATCCAGGAGTAACCAAAAACTCAAGTGGAGCCCCAAATACGATGTTGATTCTGTGGAGAAGCAAGAACTACAAAACGACGAATATCGAATCTTGGCACGACGGAGCAAAATGCATGCTTGGAAAATAAACGCTTATTGCAAAAGGCCTTATGTAGCAGAACCTCACCATCACGCAACTTCTGATTTAATCTTTGTCCCACAGTTCACCCCATAAATCATTTAACAACTAAAATAACTACCCTCCTTCCATGCTTCCTGATTTTACTTTACATCTAACGCCTACTCAGCTATTCGCCTTCGACATGCAAACACCTCTGGAGAAGTAAACCTCGAGTCTATCAAATTCTACCGTGTAAGTAAACATGAAGGAGCAAATTACGTAAGAGTTGCCTCCAACTTTCTAGGCTTAGAAAGTGCGATATTCTATAATAAATCATTCTGGTGCTATATAATCAAGTGCAATTTAGGAGCGTTGGATTTATAAGCTAGCTAAAGCAAAAGTAATACCGAAAAGTCTCAAGAGTGTATTACGGTTTTAGTATATAAAAATATAAACCAATCATCTCCGATGGGTAGAGTTATAACAGCTACCACAATGAGTAGCAACCGCCGGGACTCGCGAAATCCTGGTAAAATTGAGTACGGCGAAGGAGAGGCCATGTCTCCAACAAGTTCTAATTTTTCTAAACCCGGGTCCGCCAGGACTGAAAATCGTGACGGCCCTAATGCGGATCAAGATCCGACATCAATGGCACCCAAAAAATACTGTTGTTCAAATTCCGCTCAAAGTGAGGCAAAAGTTTGGGGTGTTTTTGACATTGTAAGTTCTTCAATAATTGAATATTCTTACATTTATTTTAAAAGTCTATTACATCAAAACTTCTTACTTGAAAAAATATTGCTAGTAAAATTTCCTTCTACTTGTCAAAATTTTAAAACATTTGAAAACTAATCTTAGGTTACTGCCTGCCTGGTTTTGATTGTCCAAATTTACTTTACCTTCACATTAAAGGCTGATAGGGAACTTTTACAAGCCATAGTAGACAGCAACAAAGATAATGAACGAGATCTTAATAGATTTCTTCAGTACAGTTGTAAGTGTTTTTTTACCAAAATATAACACAACTATAAACGTACTTATACATATAATTTATATTTTACACAGAATTAATAGCTAAGGCACTCTAACTCTAGCCTTTCTGATCTTCTTAGCTCTGAAACAAGACTTGATTCTAACAGTCGTCATTACTCGTGAAATAGTCAGTGTATTGTTGGGAACGCTGCTTTACACCTCCGCCAAGCTGGTAACGACCATAAATATTCTATTAAACAAAGTATGTAAAAATTACAAATTCTTTGCTTAAAATCTCGTTTGTAATTATGTTTTAATGCATAGAGAGCACATCAGCAACTTCGGATCTGGTTAGGGTCTACCTTCATTGCTATAATCGTTGACCTATTTCTGTTCATACCGAAGATGGCATTCACACAGAATAAGTTCTTATACGCCTCGGGAATGATTGCATATTTCTTATACAAATGGTACGAAGTCTGGATCGTCACAGTTTTATTCAAGGAAATTCGGCAAGAAGAAGCTGACCGAAAACTCGTGGGAGACGTACATAGGACATTAGAGGCGGAACGGACATGTGATAAGGACAATCCTCCAGATATCGGTACCATCAGCCAAGGCGTCGGTCAGCTTGTACGAAATGTGAGCACCGGAAATGCAGGAAAAACATACCCAACTCAATTCAATTACGGAGGCAAGAGTACCGTAGGCTATTCCACCATGGACCTTAACACAGGCTACTCTAGAATGGGTACCACTGGAAGAGAAAGTACTACTGGAGGAGGGTTTGGAAGCCACGTTCGAGGAGGCTATGATACAGGAGGAAGAGAATCTGCAAGCTGGGATCCCGATTCCTTGGGTAGTACAAGCACGTTTATACTGGCACAACCACCTAAAAGGTTAAAATTTCAGCCTACACCTGCTGACCTAACTACACTGGATGGAAAAGGCAGTGGTCAAGTGGAATATTTTCATCATCCAAGATATTAGTCTTCGTATTTTAGTCCCAGTACTTAACTAAAACTAAACTGTATCAAAATTAGGGTAGAAACTATAATTTACGATGATAAACTTGATGAGTAAAAAAGGCCAATGATTGTATGACGTCCTGAATTCCGCAAAAATTCTATCCAGTTCATGGAAACAAAGATACGCAATGGCAAAGATTGTGTATAATTTAAAAATTCGTAGAAATATTAGGCAAGGTAAAAATATTTCACATTCCTCCCAGCGCATACTAACCTAATTATACAGTCCAAAGTAGAATAAATATGCAAAAAAGGGTATAAGCAAGCATAAAATAGGGCAGTTCAAAATTTCTTACAGTTCCACAGAGACCGGATTCAACAAGTCGGAATGTCACTCCAGCTGGTAGGTGAGTTACTTTCGTGGGTACCTTCACTTTCTTCTGCGGTAATCCTTGCCCAATCTGACCAAAATGGGCGCATCCGAAGGTGAATATATGACCGGTATTTGACAGTAAAGCCGTGTGTGAGTGCCCGGCAGACGCATGAACTATCTTTTCCTGCACCCAAAAGCATGATTTTAGAAGTACACCTTTTAAATACAGGTTCCCGAATGCAGCAGGTTTCAAGAAGCTCTTAGGTAAAAGCTAAATAAGTTACAGGAATACTTACAGGAACTGATATTATTCGCGGTTTGTAGTTGTTTTCGAAACCACCATCTCCTAACTGGCCATGAACGCCCCATCCCCAAGTCCAAACTCGACACAAATGATCTATTGCGACAGAATGGTAGCCGCCAGCAGCTACTTTAGTTACTATTACCTCGTGGCCAAGAGTTAGAGGAACGGGTCTACAAGTCCAGGTGGTTTGCTTACCCAGGCCCAACTGACCGAAAGCATTACTTCCCCATGTCAGTATTGTCTGCATTTAAAATATATAATGTAAAAACTGTTTAGTATTAGTTTAAATGGAGTAACGTTACAATAATGCAAATGCCTTACACCAACTGAAGTAAGAGCTAGATTATGATTGATTCCACATGATATTGATTCAATGGTTATCCGAAGACTTGGATATATATTTATTGGGGTAGGAGATTCAACGTTGAGTTTTGTTTGACGATCATCCAAGTGACCTAATGCGTAAGTTGTCAAAAATTAGTTCCTCCAACAACTCTGTAGGAAATTGTATCTGGTGAACGGAGTCCCTATTGATGCTCATCTATCCATAAAAAGCGTGTAGAGGCCAAAAGTAGATAATTTATGTATGTAAAATAGAGAGTGGGGAACGGATATGGATAACTGATGGGTCGGCTGACCCCTTAAGCGTTTATTTAACATTGAAATAGACGATTAGACGGAAGGGATATTTGTGGATCTAAAGGTAATCTATTTTCACAATTTTTTCTACTTTTTGGGGTCCACAAATTTTTTGCGGATAACCGAGCATTAATGGAGATGGTTGCTTACCCAAACGACCAAACTTATTTTCGCCCCAAGTGTATACTTTTCCATTCCTAATACTCGCACAATGATGAGTTGATGCTGAAAAATGGACAGCACCAAAAGCATTTCCACTTTTAGGGTCACTGTCTCTTCTAATATGTTCCCTCGAGTTGCTAAAATTCATTGCTCTCGATTTGAACACGAAATTAGGCAGTATTATTTGCAATGGGCTCCTCCTTCGAATATTTTCAAGGATTAAAGTGATGAAGAGATTTATATAATCGTCCATGTGAACCCGACCAGCATCCTAAAAATACAAACACAGTTAATGAATTTAATCATCACTGATATTTTGAATATCGAAAAAAGCTGTTCAAAGCTAGTTCATACATTTGTAACAGTAAAATCAATTATCTCAGCGACATTCGAATTTCTGGTTTCGAAAAACCTAGGTTGCAATTCTCTTCTCCAAGGAAGAAAAACTAAAATAAGGTCATTTAATTGTTTTATATCCAGTCCAGTGAGATTGCCTAAAATTACTTGTCGAAACCAATCAAACACGGAAGGAGGTGCGGTGTACAACGCTAACCAGTCGGATGATAAAATCTCCCAAAACGCTGAAACATCGAAAGTAGGAACAATTCTCATTGACCGTAATATTATTTTTCATCGCAACAAATTTTTGTTTATTTAATATTTGACACCTTTTTTTCCTACGAAAGAGTTCACTGATTCAGCCTTTGAGTGCAAAGCTTCTAAAATGTGGGGGTAACACAGCCGAGCATGACCAAGTAACTTCAAAGCCCAAATCAGCTGAATATGGCATAATATTGAAGCAGCATGTTTTGCCGAGAAGTGGGGATTATGACTAAGCATGTTTCTGTAAAAAAAACGCACAATGAAACTACCCGACTCTTTAAAACCTGGAGCATTCAGTGAAAGGAAAATTGGCCTTACCTTAACAAATTTTTAGGGCTGCGTACAATATCTCCTACGCTTTTTCCATGGCGTAAATACTGTTCCACTCGCCCTGCAAGAGCTAGGTTAGCCATAGCTTGCCTGTCTTGATTGTTTCCACTGAGTTTATTCTTCTGCTCTTGATCCATGAGATCATAAAAGCATAACATGGCTGGTATATGTCCTCTTGAGCCAAATTTTGCCATGATTTTCATGTAGTTCAGCTGTAAAAATATGTTTTTAAGTTCACGAAACGGAGTTCCATGCTGAACTGAGAATGATAAAAGGGAATATCAAGGGTGCGTGCTGAGGATACTACAAAGGTCGATGTAAATAAACATACCCCAGCAATTTTGTAATAAAGTATAGCCTTCGCAAATTTGCCCTCCTCAGCTCGAGTATCACCTGCTACAACGCAGACTTTTGACTTGGCCACATTCAATGCACTACAAACAACATCGAGCATCACGTTGTTCGTCTCTTTTAACAGCAGGTCTACACAAGTTTCTATAGGTGGTTTCCTGTACGAAAATAAATGAAGGCTGCATTATGAAATTTCTGAACACTTTTAAGCTAACATTTATATACTAAAATATGCTTATACCTCAAGCAAACTTCAAAAATGCCATTTTCTCCAATAATGAACACAGAATAAGGTGCAACGCTGGGATCATCTTGATCAAGAGGCTCGATTGACAATATTTTCGTGCTAACTGGTATTAAGGCGAACTCTTTCAGCTACAAAATAAATACATCGTGTGTTTCAGGAACTTCGCCTTTACTTTCTTGTTAAATGTGATATAAAAGTGAAAAAAACTTACCGTTCCGCTGTGCACAACCGAAACACGTACGCATTTATGCTCGTCGTCTATGCCAAAGAAAATCCTTTGAATTACGTACAATTTACTTATGTGATTAGGAATATAAACAGCTGCAGTTTGCCGGAAATCCACGTCAAAAATCTGTACAGAAAATCAAAGGGTGACACTGTGATAAAACATAATTAAAAACCACCTTATTTTTTATAATAAATTGCTATTACTAATAACTACTGATTCAAATTGCAATAGAAAAACTGAAAAACTTACGTCAAGCTTATTATTAATATGACGAGAAAACTGATTTTTTCCACATATTCTTCGTAGCAAACCTCGGCAGTGCACTTCTTCAACAGGCATAAATTTCACATTCGAGATAGGATACTGCTTTGGAAGCAAAGGGGTAGTACTACCATTTGATGGAAGCGATGACGGCAGACTTGTTGACGAAATCACGGATACCGAGCGCTTCTCATTGGGATTTATCGTTTCTTTATTACCTTTTCTATTGAAGAAGTTCATTTTCTCGTCCGAGAATTTCGACATAAAATTATCCCTTGCTTTACGAAATATAGACTTTTTCCCTGGTGCTTCAGGTTCGAAATTTGGTATTTCCAAATCATCTAGCACGCAGTACACGTTCGAATTATTTTCTAAACATACCTGCAAATTTTGAAAAAGAGATCAAACGTACGCCTTGAATTCTAATTCGTCAAAATCCAAAGGAAATACATTCACCTACCAGCAAACAACTAAGTCCAACAGTATTAGTGAATAACTCCAAGTGACTAATATTAGCGAGAAACGTAACTAGAACTGGAAGAGCATTAGCATGAACGATAGCCAGTTTACTGTTATCGCCGTTGCACATTATCATTTTCATATTTTCCCGATGCCACACGATTATTTGAATAATCTGAAAGTACAAAAGTCAACTTATTTGGAAAAGGTACTCCGAAGAAGTCTTTTAGGAAAAATGGCAGTATTGATGTCAATAGGAATTCAACTCCAGAGAAAACACCTAAAAAAATTACTCACCCTTAACTCATGAAGATGAAATATCGGTTTCAATTCGTTCTCAAATCCAGGTAATCCCTCCATGACTCTAGCAACATTTATTTCGTAAATGTGCCCATCCAGGGTCCCTAAATACAGTACTCCATCCCCGTCGAAGGCTAGTGCGGAAACCTTCCTATTTGGATCTTCAAACCAAGGGACAGTCTTCGAAGACCATCTTTTTTCCACCGGACCAATCTCTGGAGCACCAGATGTTCGCGGAAATCCATCGCAAATCAAAACTACATCTCCGGAGCTGTAAAAATATAGAAAATATTAGTTTCCAAAAACCATTTTGTACATTCCCGATTGTCGCGAATTTTCGATTGCAACAGCATAACAACACATGATTCTCACACTCATCCACACGCAATGCAATAAAAATAAACTATTTTAACACAATTTACTATTTAATGGACGCAGCAAAAAAGTTGAACCCCCCAATAGCTACTTTGGCCTGACATTGGATAGTTTCCTTTGCGGGTAGTTCCACTCTTGTCTTAAGCAGGAATAAATCGCTGGTCCCTTCTCCTGACCCCATATTTTGTATCAAATGTACTAAATCACAATCATTGTTGATTACTGTGAACACAGTGAGTTATTTCAACATTCAGCTTCTTAGCTTCAAACGCTAGCACCATTGTCAATTCAATTGATCCTCGTATTGAATTAAATTAGCAATCGGTCATTAAATTAGGTAACTCCTACAAGAATTTATTTAGAGATTTTAATGTCTTCCACCAAAGTTGATGTGCAGTCGAAATTATTACTAATAATTACTGAAATTCAACTAAATTTCAACAAATTCTAATTCAGGTATGCGTATTCTCCATGACCGCATACGAGAACTTTCATTCGGAAATAAACTACTACACACATAAAAAGTTTCAGCCCTACTGAACTTTACAAATATATCTGTAAAAACATAGCCTTGACGTAACTGAAAATACTTTTAATGATAACTAAATCAAAGTTTAGGATGTAGATTTGCGGAAAAAAATCAACTCTGCCAATCTTAAAGGTTACACAATTTTAAATTCCAGAGAGACAATTTAAGAACTGCGCCTTTCTACTCTGAGACCGTCCACTCCCCTTTCAAAACCATAAAAGTAAACATTTGCTCTTGTGTATTCGCTGCTATACATTGCTCCCTCCTGCAAATGCAAAACTTTCCATATATACTCGTTGCTTTCAATGGCTATGGTAAAATACTAGTTTCCACGTTTCCCCACATCTTCCAATATAAGTGCAGCTCACCTGTATTTGACAGCGCAGCGGTTTGTCAATTGCGGAGGAACTTCGCTGGTCGCAATGTATACACATATACGTATATGTATACAAATGTAACTTGACTTGGAGTTGCCATATCACCGAATTAAACTTGCATCTATTATGTATATGTGCTGCATTAATTAATCCCGCACTCTTTATTATTTTGATAATTACTGTCTGTAATCTGTAATTCCGTGAAGATTTGATGTGACTGTTTTGAATATTTTTGGCTTATGTACATAAATACATGTCATGGCCGTCTTGAATTTTTGCATTAAATAGATTGAATTACATTACAAAATTAAATGTACATGATGACTTCACTGCACTGAATCTTCGGATGTATAATTACTCATAGGTAAATTGGTTGCAGGAATGCCAACCTTTTTATACATCGTGTAACTTGACTTTCTCCTCCTTTCTTCCTCCGCACCGACTGACATATATGTAAACGAGAGCGCGTCTGAGGAGACTTGAGATGTGACCGAATCTGTTGGACGTGAGCCTATAACAATATGAATCTGTTCTATTTAAACACATAATTAGAAAATGGTAGTTATGTATATACTGAGGACGAAGAAAAAATATATAGTTACGATATCATTTCCTAGAGCATTTTTTCGTATATTTCACAGTAATTTCATTCGTCGAGCGTTCGAGGTGAATTTTACAAGATCAAAATTATACTGCCTTTTAAATTGTGTTTTTAAAAGCAACGCACTTTCAGCTTTGGTTTTCATGATATTGATTTGGTTGCAGTCCAAATCGAAAGTGTTTTATGGGGAAATTAATTACGTAATTATGTTGCATGCAAAACTAATTCCGCAGCAGCTTATGTGAATGCAAATCATGGATTCATGATTTACTACAAAGCATACTCGGCCAAGGTGTCCAAATGGGTTTGCGTACCTACTTTCCTTCCTACATTTCTAATTTTTGTCAAGCCTATATTGATGCCTAGATATTTTTCTTTTTAAACTAACCTATCCTCTATATTTCAATTGGACAATTTGCCTACATATTTTCCTATATATTTGCCTATATATTTGCCTATAAATAATCTACTTTTCAGGACGTACCTGTATTACATACATTTTCCCCTTGTATCCACTATTGGAAAAAGTTTTAAAAGATTCTGAATTTTACCATAAGCAAACAACCATTGTGACATAGTAAACAAATTAGTAAATTACATTAACAGGCTATTTACAAAGATAGCAAGAAAATTTTTTCAAAAAAAATAGTACGCGGCTCAAATAAATATACAGTATTTCAAAATCATTGGTTAACAACTGAGATTTTATGTTACTTGCTATTATTTGGACTCGTAAAATAGGGCTAGAACAGCTTGTCGAAAAGTTTCTTTCTACATAAGATTCAAAATATTTACTGCATAGTATGTAGGGGAAATGCAGAAAGTCATTCAAGGAAGCCGAAAATTATTCAAAACAAATTATTATGATGATTAATTATTGCGTCTGTTAGAGAAACTTCTAGCGCTTTCAGGTACGCACAATAAACATTGAGCCAGGGGGTTTTACCAGCCTTCTTATTTCCCTATATTGTGAAGACAAACCTGAGTACCCTATCCTATTTGGTAGGCTTTTTTTCTCAATTTTTCTAGCCTCCCTATTTCCTACCTATATTTTTGAAAAATCGTCCTCCTACCTATATTTTGCCTACAAATAGGCCTATTTATAGGATAGGTGGACAGCTTGCATAAGTATAGCATGATGAAACGAAAAGAACACCTTCGCTAACACCTTCGATAACTACAGTTCCACATTTCATCCGCATATTTCAAAATAATTTGAGATGTAAATATACTTTGCGCAGTAATAATTCATTTTTGGTAACATTAATTACGCAAAAAGTTGGAAATGGAGGTGTTTTATAATTTAAATACGTGTTAGCAAATAAATGAAATAACAGGCGAATACAATCATTACAGATTATGCATACTTACTTACATACTTGAGTAAGTACATTATTATATAATGGGTAAGTTTATTAATTATTATTAATTAAAAATGCTCGACGTTCCAGTTCCAAGGCAACAGAATAAACAAAGGCCCGAAGTCACATGTGATGAACTTGTACGACTGCGCTAGCGCTTATGAAATGATATTCAGCCATTTCGGGGATTTTGAACCATGCACCAATGCACCACAGATTAACTTAATTAATAAGACGCATAGCAAATTAAGGGAGTAGATGTAATTAGTCATCTTTAAAAAAATTAACCACTACAGTGGAATTGAGTGGAAGGGTAATTTCAATAAAATAAATGATTAAGAATTCAAAAATAATTTAGTGCCGATTTAACTTACCTGTTGTAGTTAATAGAACAATAAATTTTATTGATTTCGGGTTCATAGCAGACTAGGTAGATCTTGTTTGTTTTTCAACGGTTAGTGTTAGTAGGAACAGAACACAGAACCAGTAACGAAGGACCTTTCAGGGAATAAATAGAACAATCTTGAGTTTGAATCTTTTAGAAAATGAATATTGTGTAAGACAGTTTTTTATCTGCAATCTGCAACCTAAGAGACTAGCATGGATAATATCTGAAGGTTGAAGGTATGATTTAAATGAAGGTACGTTTGTTTAGCCTTATTTTGTATTACACGTCGTTATTTACCGTAATCAATCATCACCTTAGCCGAAATTCATTACGAATTTGATTCGTTTGCCAGAAACTATGGCTTCATTGTTATATGTTTTTAGTTTTGACATTTTATTTTATTTTATTCAAGGTACTTGTGAGTAGCAAGACCCGAACTTCGACAATAGTTTCATTTTTATATATTTGGGAAATATGGAGGTGCCAACGAACGTTGCGGGCTGTATGGCACTTCCGTGGGTAAGTCCATCGGCACAAATTGCAAATTCAGGGTTACAGCATGGTTGGTTGAATTCCTACGGTAACGAAACAAATGTCGCTTGTGGACTGGTAACCTTTGAACGGGAGGATTTAACAAGGTCGCCTCGGGAACACTTTGCTGGAATAAAGCCTATACCGATTGCGGTTCGCTCTGTGGATGTCGTGGGTGTTGTGGTGGATTTCGGTGTGGATTTAACAGTTTCCCAGATTTATGAAAATCGTGATTCGGTCGTAAAAGATGTGTACTACCTTCTTCCGGTGGATGAATCCAAAGGATTGTATCGTTTTGAATATAAGTGTTACGCTCCTTGTATCCGAAGCGGACCTGGATCAAGGGAATGGGAGCCTTTTCAGGTAATTTTCCTTAAGTTTTACTGAGATTGTGAGGTTCAGGTGAGATTGTATTTGTGCGATAACTGCCTTATTTATTTTTTCCTCATAGAAAATGGTTGTGAAAGTCGATATGAATAGTGGGGAGAAAACGAATGAAAATTCGGAAGCTAAGGCAGCCAATTATGACTTCGTGAAGGTAAGAGATGTAATCTTAAATGGAATGAAATATTTTTTAAACAGGAGGTAGCCGGAAATAAGATTATGTTGTAGGCTTGTTTTTTGTATGCGTTCATTGAACTGAAGAAAGGAACAAGCCCTTGTTTGCTTAGGCTAATTGATGAGTTTATTATTAGATTCACATCGGTTCAGTAGCTCCAATGACAATCATACACATCAAAATTGGGATAGTTCAAGAAATGAAGGAATTTCGCGAGAGTGAGGACCAAGAGATGGTACTGAGCATTTCGAATGTATTTTTTCCTAATTACGGATTTCTTGATGTGGGATCGGGTGATCTGGAAAATTCAGATAAAAGCCTATGGGGTTCCCTACATAATCTGTACTATGCAATGTAAGATATACCTAAATTAAGATATTATCATAAGCTAAATTGTGAAGCATTTTATTCTCAATGTGAACTTTCTTCCACTGCTCAAACTGTGGATTGCTTATTTGTCGACAGGCATGCACATTACCCCATCAAATTACATGTACGAGTGTATCAGCAGTTTCCGTGCAACTTTAAGTCGGTGTCTAGTTTCAGTGTATTCCGTGTCCATGACATCAGAGGAATTAGAACTACTTGCGATGACGATTCTTGGTATCAATACTGCATTCAAGGAGTTGCTGCTAAATCGAACGCAGTCAATAATATTGATATAGATGTATCACCAGCTTTGGAATGTTGTAAAGATGCCAGAATAATATTAGAGGTTTAATTAATTTTGTGATTTTTCCTTTTATTATATTTTCAGTTGTAACATTAACTTTTAAATTTACTTGCAGCATCATGGTAGTCAAAGTGTTGCTACTCTATCAATTTGTGTGGGGTTCGAGCCGGTCTTATCCCTAGAAGTTATTTTTCTAATGGATCAATCTGGTTCCATGATCGGAAAACCGCTGACTTTGTTAAAGTCTGTACTGAAAGTAAATAATCAATGAGTCGAACCTGGAAGTGCCTGTTCAATGTACGTTTAGTTCGGAAACACATGTGCATAGCTTTTTATGTTCACTTTGATTTTTACAGGAAATGCTTCAAGGGTTTCCCAAAACTATGTATTTCAACGTTGTTGGCTTTGGTAGTGAGTACGAGCTATTCTTCAAACAAAGTAAATCAGCTGCACTGCCTGATATTTTGGAGCAAGCTCAAACTTACATCGACAGTAAGTAAAATGTGTTAGTAGTTATGTTGTCGCTGTGAATTGAGTTCCTTATTACGTAGTATTAGATCATTAAATATTTAACCATTATAACATACTTACACTTTCAGATGCTGCCGCAACTCTTGGACGAAGTGAATTACGTCGGGCGTTAGAAACAGCCTCGGAAATATTTAGTTCTTCCTGCGCGTCTAAAGTCGTCGTTGTTTTAAGTGACGGACAAGTAAGTCCACGGTGTATGAAAATAAAACAAACGATAAATTATTTTTTTTAAATGCTTAAATTTTATTTATGGGTCGCAGATCGACAATGGGGATTCAGTATTAGCGTTTGTAAGGGAACTCAAGCAAGAGTTCCGAATTTTTACTGTTGCGGTTGCCGGAAATGATGAACTAGTTAGAAGCAAAACTCTGAGGATGGTAGCGACAGCTGGCGGGGGAAGTTGTGAGGTTGTGTCCAAACTTACAGATATTTCTAACTGTGTTAAATCTATCAAGACAGAAATTTTGCAGTCGACCATTGAGAGTTAGCATTGACTATTATTACTTCTTTGGCCTTGTGATTTTTTAATTTGGATATGTCGATTAATTCGTGATTTCTGTTGTTCTAGTTGATAGTATTATATTTTCTTCATGCACCGATCGCCGTATTTTCGTACCTTTTCTTCCGACCGTGGTACTTAATGACATCGACGATTGTAAAATATATTGCGGCCGACCAAGCAGAATCTTTGCTCAGTTTCCACAAAGAACCCATCCAGATTTAGTGGGGACGGAGCTAAATATTAAAGGTGATCAAGGGGTCGAAAGTATTCTTGTACGTGCGTACAAATCTCCGGTGAGCTTACTCAAATTTATATTACTTAAATATTCATACATACGTTGATTTCCGTAACCCTGCACAAAAGAATGATTGCTAGATTAATCAAGTCAAAGATATCGCCCCGAGCATTATGTTTCATCGTTTGTTTGCTCAACGTTTCATTACTAATGCCAACAACCAACTTCGAGAACTAACTAAATTAACTACCAGGGATGGCTTTGCTGGAAGCATTGAATTTGTGAAGTATCTGTCAGAAGCTTACAGTAAGTAAAATATCGTTAGTAATTATTTCTACCTGTTATTATACTTTCGTGGTTTGGTTTTCACAACTGCATGAACATGTAGGATTTATTACATAAAATTTTGACTAACAATAAGAAGGATTTAAACTTTTCGAATCTTAAAAAGATCTGATGACGCCGTATTCTTCGATGACATTTTCCATGGAATCCAAATTTCTGATGAATAATTCGGGAGTTGACACACGATATGCGAGTGTGAGGAGCAATAATACCCATGGGAAGGATAAGGAAGATTCAAAAGATTTTAGTGTACCTATGAAGAAGAAAAGACGCGCTTCTGTAAGTCCGCCAGCAATTAAAGAACTTTATAATTGTGAGTTCTCGATTCCAGTTATACGAGATCTAATGATGGAACGCAATGCGAGCGTTTTAATTCACCTTCAACTAGCGGACGGATCATTTGATCTAGATAAGAATTTTTTCTCTGACCTGGCAATGTTTAACTACCTGAGTCAAGGTGAAGTAAATTAAGCTCATATTTACTTATATGCTGTTAGTGAGCTATAGCATTGCATTGTGTGAAGAGTGAAGATGCCGTTATGATCATATAGCAACTACATTTGTTGACTTTTTATCGAATTTCAGCTCGACCCAGGCGCAAATTTTTAACCAAGGAAAGGTGGGGTACATCGCTAGCATTTGTAATTCTTTCGAACAATCTAGGCGTATGGTTGGAATCTCTGGAAATAATTAAACAAGCGTCAGACAAATCTGTTGGGTGGATGGTCGACAACATGGCTGAGGTTGAAATAAGTGAATCAATATATTCGGCATACAAAGTTTTGTGGACGTATTTGACGAGTGAGTCTGGCGCAGAAGCCGTCGGTAATCGGAAGCGACAGTCTTACAAACGGTTTTATTCATAGCAATGTAATTCATATTTCCTAACTCGAAATGCTTGTTTTCTGGTACTGCGGTACTTAAGTTTTTAATTTGTTGGATTTTGAGTTCATTTGTTTCTATACATTAGCGTTATTATTGTAAAGTTTTAAAGAAGGTTGGAAGAATAGTAAAACTAAAACTTGTATGTTTGAAGTATAAATAATGATTTCATTGCGATATGATAACGATAAGCTTGTTTTCACAATGTGGATTAACTTTATTAAATGGCTGGTTTGACCAAATGGCCACACCATACCATCCATAAACGAATAAGTTAGTACACGCTAAAGTTATAATAATTATTAGTGAACGACAGTGCTCATGGAAACTGGAAACTATGTGTATGTTTTATACTTAATGTCCCGACGGAGTGACTGCTCCGGTTATCCAGGCAACTGATCTGCAAGAAT
The DNA here is from genome assembly GCA_034693705.1 of Spatulosminthurus flaviceps. NCBI lineage: Eukaryota > Metazoa > Arthropoda > Collembola > Symphypleona > Sminthuridae > Spatulosminthurus > Spatulosminthurus flaviceps. The sequence goes on along the minus strand of JAQFXU010000689.1, from coordinate 2,198 downwards.
TTTCAAGAGTTCCGACACAAACTGCCACCACAACTCCAAAGATACACAGCACGCAAAACATTAGTGACAGAATTACACAGAACCAGAAGCATAGACAGCCAGTTTTCTCTGCTGTTGTGTGGACTCGGCAGTACTGAATTATAAATTGCGAAATGCATTAATTTTTATGTAATAATGAGGGTACTGTTGAACAAAACGAGGAATATGTTCACCTACCTGACTTAAAGCCATGGTAGTAATCAAAAGTTTGTCCACTTGGCCTAGTGCTATGGGGAAATGTGCACACGAACAATGCTTCGAGTTGATAAGAAATCCGAATTTCTGCGTATTGATTTCCGTTTCAATAAAACCCAAGGGCTCGCCCTCGCAAGTTGCTTCCAAACCATGGGAGGGGTAGTATTCTAGGTAAGAGTACGGCTTACAGCAGAATTGCAATTTATGCTTTGCATTTTGCGTATATTGGCTAGTCTGCGAGTTAGTACTAATTTTCGGGAAAGTGTACTTTGGTAATAAGTTTGTGTCATGAATTATCCAACAATCTACGCCCTTCCACAAATGTCCTAAAAAGTCCCCGTTGGAATGTCTGATATGTACTTGTGCATCCGGGTCGTCTTCCTTGACCTGGTACATTGTTATGTGTCTTTTCAGGACAGCACCTTCTTGCTGAACCACAAGGGTGGGTAACTGTTGATCTTTTTGCAGGTAGGGTAAGATTTCGTCCAGATTTTGTTGATCATCTTGAACAAGATTCCATCTCTGAATGATACTTAAGATCAAATGCCCATCAACTGTAAACAACTGCATTGAAAAAAGTTTGTCAATCGCTTTCGTATTTGCCTGACACAATGTGTAGATGTGTTGGCCTTTCTGGTCAATTATTTGATAATGATGAGATAACATTGGATCAGCTGTTCGGAATGGTAACGACGAATTAACCTTCGCGATAAACACTTTGTCAAGCGGTTCTAAAGAGTCTAATCCTGGGGCTGTTTCTGGAGTGGGCGGAATTATATTCATATGTTCTTGTGGAGGGGCGTGAACTAGTTGAATTTTAAAATCCGATGAACCTATCATATATTTTTTTGCATTAAAGTATGTCCTTCATAATTTATAAACAATTTTCACATGTAAAAACGTATTTCGCTCGTAAAACACTTCGCATGCATGCATGTCTCCCCGATTTATTATCTTAAGTATTTTTTAGGTAAATACCTGCTGTTTCCATCACGTGACCATCGACTGACGTTATAAACTTTCAAAATATATTTATAAACCGTGTAAGAAAAATGTTGACAACGAGTAATCGCGAACACGAATCCTCCTGCCTGTCCTTGTCACATTAAACTTGTAGCTGAAGAATTTGATGCCAAATCAAGGAGAAATTACATAGGGACGCAAGCCTCTCGCCTCTTCCCGTCTTCCTCTAACTTACCGGCACAATTTTAACGAAAATCGATTCTTTAGAGCTAGTAAACTAGTAAGTATGTTGATTTATTTCATTTCATATTGCGCATTCTAGTTTCTAGTATTCAATATTCCAATATTCAATTCATCGAACAATGGCAATGAATGATTCCAAATCCAAATTAATTTTATTTTAAATTAACTTCGGTTCTTCTGAGTCTGCGACAATGAAATAATGTAACCTCCCTGCGATTGCATTGGAACTTGGAACGTTGAGCAATTTCTGTAGACGATAGACTTTTGGTTTTGGCTACAATAATTATTTGCAATGATAACGACGATTTTCTCAGTACACCGAGTTAAGGGTTCGGATCGAGTTAGGAAGTTATTCGAAAATCGTTTTTTTGGTGAAAGAAGTGAAAGGACTTTATTAAGGAGCAAACGCTAATCGTTTTACATTATGAGCTTGTTTTCTTTTACGAAGATGCGTTTTTCTGTCTCGCAAGAAGTAGAATTTTCAGTTTTTGAAACATTCGCTTGTGGAAACAAGTTTTGGAAACAAAAGTTAACAAGTTGAGGCAAAAAATGCAGTACGAAGATCGCGCACAGCAAAATAAGAATAACATTATTATTACGAATTGATTTGAAAATAATGCTAAACTAAACCTTCGAAAAAAGAAAAATCCTAAATTGAATAAATTATGTTATACATAATTATATATTATAAAAATATACTATATTATAAAAATTTTATAATTTCATTCAAATTATTAAAAAGAGTAACTTCGTAATCA